>BMAV01023667.1:103542-161153 GCA_019973955.1 Trichonephila inaurata madagascariensis
CCCTTTCGAGACCGAGGCCCAGTTAGCCCTCGCCTTCAAACATCCATGTATTGTGGTTCACCGGAATTTAGCAACTCAAATATAGATTGGCATTTAAATTCGTTTTATATGTTAAAAAACTAGAGGAAATTTGAGTTTTAAGACGACAAACTTCAAATACAGATATTAATTTTTTATTTTTTATATTTTAACGGAGAAGCGAAGATAAAGAATATTTTTTTAAACGCCATTTGATAGTTTTCTCGCTGTCAATCAATTCATAATTCAATCATCAGTCTTTTTTCAGTTACTTAGGTTAAAACATAATTGATTTTTCTTTGAAATAGAAACATTTTTAATACAGTACAATTTTGAAAAAAAAACTATTTAGTTATTTATATAATTGTAAATAGTTTTCAATACTAATCTATATACATTCTTAAGCTTATATTGTGTTTATAAAAACTATTTAGAAAGTGAAAATTTGTTATTTATGTCGTGTGTGAGAAATATGTTTTATATAGGATTTCTTAAAAATTAATTAGTTTCTTATTTGACTCTTTCTGTATCTCTCCTTCACTAAATTACACAGTTAATACTCCATGTTTAAGATTGATTTTTATGCAGTCATTATTTTTTAGGCTAGGGTCGCGAACTCGCGTCACGACATGTATTGGGGTTGATGCACGTTATATCCGTCGAGGCGCGAAATCTTCATATTGGGATGGTTTGAAGGTTTCAGTAGGAGATGCCAGATCAGGTGTTATTCATGTCACTAGACCGTGGTTCTATTCTGCGAAGCCCTAGGGTTGATTCAAAGTGTAACACTAATAAAACAAAAAATTAATCAGTCATGCTTTTATGTGAATGTGCATATGATTCAAATGTAGGGAAAATAGATTTCCCTTCTTTTTTATAAAGCTTTAAAAAAATAACTTTAATGGTTGTATTAAAAAATGAAACTTAATTTTTAGAGTGATTTTTTTTTAATTCCTAATAGCTATATATACATAACTACAGTTAAAAATAAACAAAACATTTCGAATTGAATAATGAAATTCTTTAATTATGTAATATATTTGCTTAGTAACATCTCCCATTTGTCTGTTGTAAAAGATCCAAGGATAAAACTTGTTCATTCGAAACAAGTTTTGATTAACTTTTCCAATAATAGCATTCTCCCATTCTATATATACCTACATAAAAATTATATTTAAATATCAAAACTGCATACCAAATAGTAGTCAAGATTAAAACGTTTATCTTTAAACCAGTACTTCTCAAACTTTCCACATTTGTGACCCAATTTTCAGTCATTATTTTCATCAAGCCCTCCTCATATAATAACAATGAATTGAACGCAATAATAATGTACTTGGACACTAAGGTTACAGTACCTTAAGTTATAAGCCACACAAATTATCAAGGTAAGTATTAAATTTTGTATACGACAAGCCCATGGGAGTCACTAGTAATTTCTAAACTTGTTTTTAATTTAGTATTGAGGAATCAATTACCAAATACTTTATGTAATACCAATGCATTTATAAGTATATTATATCAGTGGTAATACGTATTTTATTTTTTATTATGTAAACATGTACTTCGTTTTGCTTTCTTTCAGTAAATTGATAATTATTTTGAATCTTTTATTTTCGACTTTTCGATATGCTCGCTTCTCCCGCTCAGATTTATTCCATCCCCCTAGGGAGGCACGCCCCCCTAGTTTGAAAAACGCGGCTTTAAATCCTTTGAAAAATGTTTAGACTTTGTAAAACCCTATAAAATGTTTCAAAAGTCCAAGCATCCCAAATATAAATATTAAATGATTGTAAGACAGCCCTAACAAAAAAAAAATTATAAAGAGCCGTCTTTTATTTCAAAGTTTAGAAGTTCCTTTAACTTAAAAAAAGAAACTAATCACGACCTCTTAATGTGTCAGTTCATTCACACGACAGCTATAAAACCTCGATTTTCTAGTCTCAGCTAGCTCCTTTTATATCACACAAACTCCTTTCCTAATTCCTCATTAACCAATCACAGTTCGATTCACTTCCCAATTAAAGAAATACTTCGAAAGAACAGAAAAGCCTAGATATAAAAGTTTTGATACAATTTCTTTTCCTAGAGATCCCTTCAAGTAAAGGAATTTAAAATGTTTTTCCTGAAGAAACTTGCATGGAATGAACAAAATAATTTAACTAATGAGTTTTAATTGATTCTTCTGAATTAATTATTTTGCTTCGGAACTCATTGTAGATTTGTATATGTTCTAAATGAAGATTTAAATTAAAATCTCCTTAGACTAAGAAAATAAAACATTGATAAGCTTTAATGTCCTATTTTTTTATATGAGTTTGCTATTGTGAGAATAATCGTTAAATATTCAGAATCATGATTGTTTCCTACAGAAATCGCATTTTTGTTGTTTTTATAATTAATATTCATTATTTATAATCACAAAGCATTTGTGTGAGCTTCTTTATGCAATACCTTTTTGCATAAAATTTGACATGAAACTAATTTTTTTTAAAAAAGGAACTGGTTCTGACTAGTTTTTTCAAATTTCTAATAAATTGTTCTTGATAAAATATTTATCTGAAATATATTTAAGAATAAAATTTATTTATTTACTAATAAATTAAAAACTGTAGAATTAGTTGTAATTATCGAACACGAGATAAAACAAATCAATAAAAGTAAAATCACCTTATAACAATAAAAAAAAGCTACAAGTAAATATAAATTTAGTATAAATGCTCAATTATTTTAAGAATTCATAAATAACGTGTTGTTTTAATCTGATATTGTTAATTGATTCAATTAGCATTCAATAAAATTTGGCTAAAAAATATGAAAACTAACAATGGGCTTGAACATTTCTGTTGTCTTAATGTATTTAAATTTAATATATTGTACGATAAATGCACCTTAAAATCCGGCGTATAACACGCACCTATACTTTCAAGCTGCAGTTTTTAATTTTAAGGTATATTCGCCGTATAACGTGCAACCCCTTTTTTACGAAGGAACCTGCAATGTACGTTAGCAATGCTATTATGTTCTAAAGCCATTTGTTTGAATTATTATCCAAGGAGTTTGAAAAAATAGTTTATTTCTAGAAAAATAATCCTTTAAGTTCATAATGTATGACATTTCTTTTAAGTAAATAGTATTCAGATTTTTGTTGAAGTTAAGTTTTTTTTATGCACATCTCTTTTTTAATTTTTGAAACTATCATTTTCATACCCGATGTATAACGCGCACCCGTAAATTTCGATCTTATTTTTTGTGTTAAAAGTGCGCGTTATACTCTGGATTTTACTGTAAATCACTATGTTTGTACTTTCGGCAGTAAGTGGTGTTTGTGAATGCTATTTAATGATATTTAAAACTTTTATCATCTACAACACAAACACATACACATTATTTCCATATATTTATTCTTAACTGACCTAAACCCTATTGTATCCTTTCATTAATTTCTGTGTTTCGGAAAAAAACCAATTCATTAATTTAACTGAACTATTGAATTTTACACTCTGCATGAAAATTATTTGAGAATTTTACAGAATGATAATTAAAAGTGTAAACTATTTTTAAACTAGCTTCAAAAAAAGCAAAGCTAGGTTCTACTATACAAGATAAATGGAGTATAAAAAAAGTCTTTAATATACTTTAAAGGGTAGAGGAAGTATTCTATCAGTATGTGAAATCATATCATTCCCCCCCCCACACACCCATACCCACAAGGATCGTAAGAATTCATTTAATTTGAAAGCTTTCTGCTAGTCCCCTTGAAGTTCTTGTAAATTAAATCTCACTCGCAACTTCATCGCAGCTAAAAACCTGAGATAAATGAATCAAATTTGAAGAAATGTTTCGAGTGATAATGCATCAAAAAACCGAATTACGTGCCGTAAAAGGGCAGAGAATTTATTTCTGCGCGTAGGAAATAATTTTCATTTTATAAGAAAGATTTAAAAATGATCAAAAATTTTTTAATAGAAAATACTGAAACAAGAAAGGAAACATGAAAGGAAACTTAAATGATTTCAGAAACACTTTATACTCATAAATTGGCTTTGTATTTGAATGAATGAACAATTCCAAAGAACAATTTTTCAATTAAGCGGAAAAACAACGAATGCATTTGGAAACAATTATAAAAACTTCCAAATGGAACTACTTGGCAGTTTTGGAAAAAATTAATGAAGTACACTAGCAAATTAGGAAACTGTAAATAAAAATATTTTATGACAGAAAAATTAATAAAAACAAGTAACAGATAATGCAGTCGAAGATGTGTTTTTTTTTTTTTTTTTTAATGAAAAATTGTGGATATATGGTGAACGAATATAATTATTGTGTTCTCGTGATATTAGTTTAACTCTTGTATTTATAAAATACAACAAAGATGATATTACTTTTGAATTACTATGATTCTGTTAATATGTTATATTTCTTAATAATTCCAAAAAATTCGAAATCAATTTTTTTTTCTTATTTATAAAGACTGATTGCTTCTGTTTTTTCAAAGGATTTAATTCTACCTTTCGTACTATAGATTGAAAGTAAGAGAACAATTAAATTCTCCTCGTGAAACACACACACACATGCACGCACGCACACATACAAACACACATGCACGCACGCACACACGTAGGAGCACGCGCATATAAGAGATAAATTTTCTTTCGTGGTATTTTCTTTATTTTATGATGGTTTATGGTAGTTTTTAATTTACTCGCTGACGGAAAATGCTATTTTTACCACAACTTTTTCTGTTCAAAAACTGTAACACGTTGACACATTTCGAAGTGAGATGATGCAGCATTACATCAGCCATTCATGCTAATAAATTAGGAAAATCGTATGATTATGGAACATCCAAGAAGCTTCTGGTAGGAAAAGGTGCTGAGATCTCCGAAGTTTAAAAAAGAACGCTTTTGTTTATTATCATAAGTCCTCAAGTGTTTGCATTACTTTTGACATTTTACTTTCTACGTGTAAATAAAATATGAAATTAAATTAAAAACACGGTCTTTTTATTCGATCAACTGCAAGCAGATAAATATATCCCAGCAGCATGTTTTGATCTCATTTAAAACATGAAATATATAAATTATATAGTCGAACCTGTAATTTACGGACCTCTATATTACGAATTTATTACCTTCGTAAAATAACCTCCACATGGGGCGAAGAACATTTTCTATTTGAAAAACTTTTTCTCTTATGATTCGATTTTTTTCTTCCTATTTTTAAAATATTTCTGGACCTTCGTATGATAAAATGACTAAATTATTTGAAACATTTCGATGCGGATTACAGAGAGCAGAAAATTCGCCTAAAGGTGTTTTTGGTGCGTTACAAAAATACGAGGCACATTACGAGAGAAAAAATTTTTCAAATAGAAAAAAAGGACTTTACCAGTAATTAAGTTTAAAGATGCATGTGGTAATATAGGCTTAAAATTACTGATTATAAAAAAATCACGTTATGCTTAAAATTACTCGTAGACTTAAAATTAGAAAATGTCCTGAACATTCTTTAATTTTAACATAAGATTTTTTTAAAGTTGAAAATTTAATGTATTTTTGTACAATGTTTTTTTTTTTTTTTTGTTGTTGTTTTCCTTGCATATTTCCTTTTGATGGGTAAGATATATAAAATAGATAAAAATTAATTTAGAATAAAAAATGTGTGAATATTTACTATTTCAATATTGTTTATATATTTAAAATTCGTTTTTTTTATGTGGTTTGAAAAGTATATTGAAAGATGAATATCTATTTAAAGAAATTTCCACATAACGAACTTTTTTTCCGGGATTTAGTGACTTCATTTTATAGAGGTTCGACTGTATATATATATCGAAAAAATGTATTGTTCTACAGGGACTTGAAGTACGAATGCATTGACATGGAGGAGAACACAGAAGAAAATAAAATATATATAAAAGTATTTAATAATATCCATTAAATAAATGGTGGATGAAAGATAATCACTAATATTACTGTAAAAAGGCTTTACTTATATTAAATATAAGAGTGTAACGTGTAGTATTATGTGGAAGACTAAGAAATAAATTTTTTAATTAAAAATTAAGTGAAATCAAAATAATTCTGCATACACACTAGAATCTTAACATTTCATAATTATGTATGTTTGTATAATTATATTATGCATAAAAATGTTTATTTATGCCTAAGTTATATTTATTTAAATAAACAAATAAACAAAAATTATTTAATGTAAATGAATATTTTTACATTGTCATCAGATATATTTACAGTTACATAAATTAAGAAAATTTTTCGTCCTGAAACGATCATTTTGTTGTATATAGAAATCCTAATAATTGAGCGGTTGCTGAAATGGATAACCACAAACATATGGAAATACAACATATTTCTGCAATATAAGGCCCTTGAAGTTTAGAAGAGGCTTGTAATTAGAATTAGTTTCAAATTAGTCTCATGAAACTTTCCCACAAAATCTCAAAAAACACGATTAATATATTTTGAAAACTTTTGTAATATAATCTTCAAAAAATTTTGAGCCTGATTAGGGATTATAATAATGTTAGCTCTATGACATAAGACAATTAAAGAAATAAAGTTTTTTCAACCGATTAAAATGAAGGTTTCCATAAACGTTAAAATGACTATTATGAATAAAAAAAATACATATTTTATTGAATATAGCAATCTTTTAATTTTACAAATCCTGTTTTATTTTCTTTCTACTTTCCCTACTAGTCAAGTTACACAATAAGTTATATAAAATTAGAAAAACCGGAAATGTGTCATTAATCTACAAAAGAAGTGGACATTTTCAAATGGTTCAAAATCTATCATGGTGTTTCTGATAACTCAAAATATTATACATGCATTTCTATGAAATTTTTTGATCCTGATATTTATATATTTATATTATTTTCTAGGGAATGTATTAAGGTATTCGACTACTCTAAAATCATGAATTTTGTCAAAAATTTACAAATGTTTTTATGATTTTATTTTATAGGCCATCTTATTAGCTTTATAAAAATACTAAGTCTTTTATTTTCCGTTCACTAAAACATAAACTGTAAGTGTTTTAGTAAAAGCAGATGCCACTACTTTAAGCAAGATGTCATACTTAAAAATGCGTTTTACTAGAAATGTGTTTTTTTTAAATGTTCAAAAACAGGGACAGTGATTGCTCAAAAAGTTTTGAAAATAATCAACTTAAACTTTTTGTGTACGTTCCATATAATAGTAGAAGTGTTTTAACCTTCAGATTTGTCAATCACTGTTCCATTTCAAAATTTACAGTTCCCTATGTGAATATAATCACTGATTTTTTAAGTAATTTCATATAATGACTATGTGACAAAGTGTTCTAGGTTTTGTAAAAATTACAATATCTTTTATCCTGAAGGTCACTTCAAAAATGAATAGCAAAGCAACACATCAAAATTGAAAATTTGTTCATAAACTTTTTGTACAAAATGGACTCGGTTTATGTAATTTTTTGTACATTTTTGCCAATTTTTTTCCCTTTTAGTAATTATAATTTATTTTTCTCTTTTTAATGTTAGCATATTTTTCTTAAAGTGTACTAAATAAATCTAAAAACCTAAAAAAAATCACTATATCTCCATTTTTTTAAAAAAAAAGTTGACGCAAGTAGTCGGATACCTTAAAATAATTCTTACTATTTGAATATTTTTATGACCTGTTATTTCAATAATAGTCTCATATATATGATACATTTCTTATAATATTTATTCAATCAATTTTTAAAATTTTATATTTTAATAAAACATTAGACATTTAGTAATGTACAATAAATGTATGTAATTAAATAGTATTATTAGTAATATTTAGTAGTAGTAGTAATTTTAAGTAGTAGTAGTAGTATAATTTTAAGTAGTAGTATTTAGTAAATCTTTATAAGTTTTTTCTCTAATATTATATAGAATTTTGAAAATTGCTAAATAAATATCACTTATAATTGAGATTTTTGTAAAATTTAGATATTTTATTTCAAATATTTATGGCTAAGTATATTAATATATATTGATATTCTCTCTCTCCTTAAAAAAGTATATAAAGGATTTTAGTATGCTATTTCTTAAAAAAAGTGTTCTAAACATGTTCAGTACCTTATTACATGTTAATTCAAAGTACTTTTAATAGGGATTATAAAATTGAGTGAATTAATTATGAAAGAAATTGAATCAGAAGTGAAAAAAGCTCAATTAAATGCATTTTCTAGAATGAAACAGACTTTTAAAAATTTAAGAGTAGAGTAGACATACTGTGAGGATTTTACAACAAACATGTATTAACTCTAACTCAGATTATTCGATTAATATATAAATGAATTAAAAATGTTCAATTAGAGAAAAGTAATTAAAATTATTTCGTTATACTTTAATAATTAAAGTTCTAAATGGCCGAAATATGGCTCAGACTTTTCTCCCAATTGCTCTTTTGGAGCTGCACAGTACATTGCACAGGCGATCTAGATAAACCAGAGTTATTATAAGTAGCCGGATGGGATCTCCCCATTGTCATCTTCATATTTTCACAATTTATTCTATGTCCAGACAGCCTTGTTTTAAAATTAGGAGCTCATTATTTTGCATCTGGAACCGTGCCAAGGGGAAGCCAAATTCAGGCAGAAATTCTCTTCGAGATCAGAGCGCCCATCCGTGAAGTCTGAGTCTAAAAGATGCTCTTTATTGTTTTAAAATTTATGCTTTCTGTAAAATGCTGCGTAAAAGCTTTTGAAGCAATTTCTGTGAAAGGGTTTTTTAGGCGCCTACGAAGAGGTGTCCGCTTTTGTAAAAACTTAAGCTAAAGGGACATAATGTCATTTATTGTTCGGCTGCAAATTCCTATGTTGTATTCTGTGTTCTGTCTCGAATTCAGTGTTTAATAGAATGTAAAGTCAGTTTTGAGAACAAATTAAGAGTTTCGGAGCATGGCAGACGTTCTGTATGCAATCTTTAAGTGAATGCCTTAAGAACAAATTGTAAATAAATGTGCTTAGTTTTATTTTATAAGTGGAATTTCCAACTTTTACTTCTACATTTTTATCAAATCTGATTGGAAATAATCAACAAATTTAGCAAGTAACTTAAAAGCAATAAGAACTGTATAAATAGATAACATATTATTATAGACTCATTGAAATTTACAATAAATTTCATTTTATATCAAAAGTAATTTTGTTAAAGTTTATAAGACATGAATCGATATATAAATCGAATGTTTTTAAGATAATATCACAAATAAAATTGCAGAAAATGTATATTTTGTATGCATTTAAGTTGTCTGGAATTATCCATTTTCATAATTTTGTTGATATGTATACCGTAAAATCACTGCGTAAATTACGCACTCTTAACACAAAAAATAAGATCCAAATTTATTAGTGTGCGCTGTACGCCGAATATAAAAACGAGACCTTTTAAAATAAAAAAAATCAAATTAGCATAGAAAAAATCAGAATTCTATATATGTTGAAATACTGTTTTATTAAGATTACAAGTGAGCGTTATGCCCCGCCAATGTACCAAAAAACTAAAAATTGCAGCTTGGATGTATAGGTGCGCGTTATATGCCGGATTTCGCGGTACTTATAATTGCTTTAAAAAGAAATGAAATATTGTTGATTTATTGTTTAACATAAAGCTACAGAATATCATAATTCTCCGCATGAAATTTTTAAAAAAAATAATCTGTACAGTATCTGCTTTGGTATCCGAAATTTAAATGATACATTAAAATAACCATCTTCAAAAAAATTGTTAATTTCATTTCCAATTAGTTTTCTATTAAAGCAATTTAATTTCTATTTAAATAATTTTCGGTAATATACATAGAGAATTTCAAATCAGTTCGTTAAATAATTAGCTTGTTTCTTGATCTTAGAAAGATTAACACTTTTTTTTCTCATGCAGTATTATGATAAAAATAAAATTAAGGGTAGCCATGTTATTCAAAATTAAGTTTAATTGCTTGTATTAAATATCATTGGTATTTTCCCTCTTAGTGTTGATTTTCATGTAAGTAATTTTTTCAATAAATTTCTTTGTTTCAACCACAAATTAAAAATAGTATTTTTGTTACATCTCTATCCATTTAATTAGATACATTTTATGAGCAGAATGTGTGTGTGCAAGGTAAAAATAAATCATACACATTTAGTAAAGCTAATTGCTTCATCTTTTAGATTAATATTCTAATTAATCAAAAGATTTATCTTCGCGTTATTAAATTAGTATTTAGTCACAAAAAAGTTTTAATTAAAAAAGAATTTAAAATATTTTTAGTAATCTGTCACATTAAAACAATATGTAATAAATTCTTACATCAAATTAACTGCAACACATATATTTAACTATTATTTTAACAAGTTTCCGATATTATATACAAAATCTCTTTCAATAACGTAACATAGAGGAACGTTGCAACTAAAAACAATTTTGCCTTAGAGCATGTCTCTTTATCTACAGTGGAGGTTTCTTTTTATCAACAAATATATGTCCCATGACTTTACCGAACAATTCCTGATCCTTTTTGACAGCAAAGCAAAATAGCTTTTTGTTTGAGCATCTCGGAAAATATAACCAAGGGAAACAAGCTCTGGTAGCACAGTTATTCCAACAGCGTGTTTACCTAAAAGATTTGAGTATGGAATTGCTTGGTAAAACATTTTGCTTCATGGTTGACTTACAACTCCATAAAAGTTATATATTCCATATAAATAATATTAAATTAGTAAAATAAATATGGTTTGAGACATATCTTAAACTCTACAGTTAAACTTTATTTACCCTTTAATTTTTTAAACAGATTTTATACCATTGTTATAACCAAACGATTTATTTTAAAACATATGAATAGAGTTCGTTTTTTGAATGATAGTAATTCTCTGGGGTTTTTTTTGAATGTTTTACGAAATCTTAAGTAAATGTGCAGTTATTTTAAAAAAATGTCAAGTAGAATTTAATTTAATAATTCTCTCGTCGTAGCATTATTCAATAATATTATAGAAATTCTCTAACTGTAAACCACCAGTATCTTTCACAGATATCCTTAAGGTATCCGACTACGTTCGGAACCGTGATTTTAAAAACGCGCATAAATAGACAATTTTCATCATGTTTAGTGTCAGATTAGAATATATGTATAAAATTGTTTTAAGGACATTTTGACAAAAAAAAATACTTAAATACAATATTTCGGTAAAAAACTAACTTAGAATAACCTTTTTTTAAAAAAATGTTTTGCTTTTGTCAAAAATGCCTTTATTATAATAATATTTTACCTGTATATAGCTTAGACCTCTGTACAGAGGCACAACTACGACTTTTGAAAAATTCATATTATTTTCAGAGTTACAACCCATTGAAATAATTATCGGCGTTTTATTCTTAAAATTTCTCCCCTTTGTTGTCATAAAACATGGATAAACCCATTTCTAAGTAATATATTTCTAAAATTCTAGTTAAGCCTCTGTACAGAGGTCTGAGGTATAAGCAGGCAAAATATTATTATAATAGAAGAACTTTTTACGAAAGGAGACTATTTTGTAAATGGGTCATTCTATGTTCATTTTTTGTCAAAATAGTGTACTAAAATAATTTTTTATTGTAATACTGTTCTTAAAACAATTTTATATACATTTTTTAATCTAAGTGACACTAAATATCATAAATGTTATCCATTTATATGCTTTTGCAAAATCACGGTTCCGAACGTAGTCGGATACCTTAATAAATATGTATCATTCTACAAGTAAAGAAATTACAAACTTCGTATAATATTCACAAAATAAAATTTTTTACTTCGATTAGAAGCTTTCTAATAACTATGTTTTCAGTTTGTAAAGCGTTATTTCAAGGATTATACGATGTCTGATATGCTAGTTAATTTATGCGCGTCATTTTTTTCAGTGCAGATTTGGATAGTTTTCGAATAAAAATATTAATTGTGCCCAGATTTTAATTAAATAGTACACATACATACATAACTTCTGAATACGTGGTACTCATATGTTTTAGGAATATTTACCTTTGCAATCCCTTTCTTAAAATTTTATTTTTACTGAAATTAGAAATGCTATTATGCTATCTTTAAGTAAGTCAATAAAATGATTTTCTCATTCAGACTTTTCTAGATTATTTACACTTAAATTAAATTAAACTTTTTAAAGAATTTTTTAGTTTATTTAATATTTATCCTAATTTTTTGTATAAGAATTATTTTATTCTTGTACTTTATATCACGTTTTGTTATTTTTTATCTTTTTATTACTTTAGATTTTTTTAATCAGAATTCAGAAGTTTCAGCAAATTTTTTTATTTCGAAAACTTTATGTTTTTATATTTCTTTAAGCGTTTTTTTACATTACCTTCTAGGAAATCGTGTATGTGAATGGTGCTGTTATGTTTAAAAAGATATGTATGTATGAAAAAAAGCACATAAAAAAGACATTTTTTTTTTTATCCATAATTTAGAAATAAAATGAGACTGGAAAATGTTAAACTTTGTTTTCGAAACTGAAATTTTTGGATCACCTTCTATTCAATGTCAATTAATATACTGGCTTAGAAATTTTTCACCTATCCTCTGTGGAATTCAATGTTATCCTACAAAAATTGTTTTTCAAGTACTTGAATCTTTTTTACTACCAAGGTGTTGTTATTAACAAAAGAATTATTTGAATTCTAAGACCCTAGTCCCAGTATTAAAGATTAATTTTTCAATTTTTTTTTTTTTTGCAACAAACGACAGTTATTCATTATAATATATGAATATTCCTTTTCAAAACTTGCTAGCTTTGAATTTTACTACATTCGAAATTTTTCTTTTGTGAAATAAAAGAATAATTCAATTGCTTATATACATATTAGAATAATTAAAAAGATGAATATAAAACATTACGCCAATTGTATACCTAAAAAGGACAATCAATTCTACTTAATGAAAATGCTCTTCTGAGCATTTATGTGACGAGAAACTGTAATTAACTTACTTTACCACATTCAGTTATGCAAAAAGCATTTTTACATAATTAATAATTTAATATTTAATCACTGAATATATTAACGCGACATATTTCAGAGTGATTTCACAAAACGCTTACAATACAAAACGGAATATCGATCCAAAAAATGAGATTAATTTTTTTAAATAATGGCCACATTATTCCCTTTTTGCAAATAATTACATAGTGCGGTATTAAAGACACACCCTAAACATTGACTGAAATTACTTATAAACGAGATTGAAATATTTACAACTGTATGACAAAGTTGCATTAATGAAAGAAATGTACCTCGTTTTTTTGTTGTTGTTGTTCCGTAACTTTCATTTTAAAGTAGTCCGAGTATGAGAAAGAAAATGTCGTGCAGCAAAGCATGAAAGAGTAATCACCAGCAAAACACGCGCATCTTTCTTTGAAAACTCCTGTTTTGTTTATTTTTGCTGATGTATTTCTCATTTTATTATGCGAGTTTTTCAAAAAGTACGATGATAAAAGCGTGTGTTACATATACAAGTTTTAACAGGAATTTATTTGGGGTACAGGAAGTGGATAGTGTTTTGGACAAAATAAAAGTTTTCTGCTTTCCGTTATTTGTTGAAGCAAAATAAATGAAGTTATATACAAAATGAAAAAAAAAAACGTTTTTTTTTTAAAGAAATAAGTTTAAATATGTATTCACGATATGATAACATTTAAGTGTTTTATGTTACATTCTATAAATGAAACTTTTAAATATGAAATTATTTTTATTTGTGTTACCAGCTTTAAAAGTTAATGCATTTAGGATATATTGGAAGAGAGATAAATTTGTTTAAAATATCCATGTAGAAGTTAAATGAGAATTTTGTAAGAAATAATAGATTTTGGTTGAAGCAATTAAATTTTGGTCTTTAAATCAATTTCATGGTTGTGAAATATATATTTAATTTAATGCGAAGGTTTATTGATCGTTTAATGATATCAATTTTTCTTTTTTTTCTGATTTTTTTACTTTTGTTACAGTTGTTTCCTTTTTTAAAATTTTGCTCTCTTTTAATTTGTTTTCTAAATTTCGCATTAAACAAATCTCTAGTATGTGCCAAAAGTTAAAGAGAAAAAAGATTTCAAGTTCTAAGCAATTGTACTATTATCTAGAAAATTTTATGAACTGATTATGTCTTGACATTTTAAACTTTCGTCCTCTGTCAGTACTGATACAGTATATAATAGAATTATTTAAAACAATTGTCGGTGAAAATGTCAACTAAAGTATCCATATATGTAATTTTTTTCCCTGAAACGCGAATGAAAAACATTTCCCTTTGGTTCTTTTCATATTTGTTAGGGGAAATCTAACGTTAATATGAAAATTTGTGTGTGTTTGTCTTTTCATGTACATTATAAAACCATTGTTTTGAGAATTTGTATTTTGTACGAGGGTATTTGCGTACTTAAAACATTTTATGTTAAAATTTCCCTGTTTAACAAAACCTCATTCTGGTAAATTGGATAATACACACAGTAATTTTTTTCAATTTCAAAATACCTATCAAGTAAGTTTTATTTTTTATTAAATGTAAAACCGATTTTTTACCTTTTAAAAAGAGTTGTATCCTGACAAGAAGATGTACCATTGAAGAAGTGTCAGTGTATTCATAAATGTTATCGAAGATGTTTCGATTCATCACAGTTACAACGAAAAGTAATAGTATTTTTGCAAACACAGTTCTTACTTACATTGTATCAAATACAATGCTTTTGTCGGAGTGATATTATTAAATAAACCATAAATATAGTTTTCCCATTTAAAATGATTTAAAAAGGGGATTATTCAAATATCAATCGGAATGCTCTGTAATATTTTTAAAAAATAGTTATGGAGCTACTACTATGTTTGGTTTGTGTGTAATATTACGATTTTACATGGTAACTATAGATTTGTTAATTTTGTTTTATTTACATATGATATATACAGGGTGTCCAGTCTTAAATTAACCAAAAGTAATGGGTTATTATTACTGAACTATACATCAGAATGTAATAAACTTTTCCTCCATGGATTGGAAAGCTCTCCGAGATTTTTTTGATCTAGTCAGATTGGCTGCACGTGAGCGCATTATTCGGCAATCACAGACGATAAACTTTTTGCACTGTAAAAGGTGCAGTGCGTACTTTGGTTAACGGAATTTAAATCAGTTACGCGTGTACAGAACAGAATAAAATGTCTACCCTCCGACATCAAAATCTATCCACCAATGGGAAAAAAACTTTAAAGATACGGGAACTTTGGTATCTCAAACTGGCAAGTTTCCTTTAGTTTTCGTGATAGAAGATACTGTTGATAGTGTGCGTGGTTCATTTTGTAGGAGTCCTGACAAGTCTATTAGGCAAGCAAGTAAGAACATTCCATTCTGTTGGAACACGTCACTGTACACGCGTGACTGATTTAAATTCCGTTAACCAAAGTACGAACCATTTACTGTGGCGTCCACATCTTTACTGATGAAGTTAGTGTAAAAGGTTTATCGTCAGCGATTGTCGAAAAAAGCGCACTTGTGGTCGATCGGACTAGGCCCAAAAAATCTCGGAGAGTTTTCTAATCCATGGATGAGCAGTTTATTGCATTCTTATCGGTAGTTCCGCAGTAATAAGCCCTTGCTTTTGCATACTTAAAGCCCGGACACCCTGTATAATAATAAATTTTAAAAAATTTCCTAGAAGTTTAATGCTGTTTTCGCTTCTCATAGATTAATTTTATTTCAATATTTATAAATAGTTTAGAGTACAACCCTTAAGTGTGATATGAACTACACTAAATCTAATTTTAACTATTTTCATTCTGAGGAAGAAAAGTCATGGTTCATTTTGAATTAAAGTTTGCCAAATTTCCACGACTTTCTTCAGTGTGGAATTTCAATTTACTGAAAGTATTTAATTTTCAGTGAAAATACCAAAGTTGAAAGTTTTCGTCTGGCAAATGATCGAGTATGGATATGACAAGGAGACATGATACACATTTGTTAAAGTGTTTTCAACTTCAGGTTAAGAATTTCCTAAAACCAATTGAAAATAGAATCTATTCTGAATTACTTGAGCACAGGAAAATCTCGGTTTCAAGAATATTAAGATATATCTCCATTGAATTGCAGCAATTTTTGAAAAGTTTACTTCTTTTAAAGAAAGGATAATTAATTACTGAGAGAGCTATTAGTTAAAAAAATAGAGTATCTACTTTTTATTTTTACAGATATCCATTATATTCGACAAAGGTCCATTGGATATTTATGAGATGGAATGAATATATAATTGGAAAGCATGTGATTGTATGATAGATTTACCAACTGTAAGTTTTTGAATGCAAGACATGTGTTTTTTAAATAAAAACGGGGGTTCAACGAAAAGAACCGTTAAAAAAAAGAAAATGAAAAATTGTTCATATAATCAATGAAATATATTTCAAAAGTTATATCTCAAATATCATTATTTCGTACATTTATTATTATGTATAAGATATTATTATGTATGAAATATTATTATATATGAGATATTAATATGAATATAAAATATTATTATATATAAGCATGTATAAAGTTGTTATATTTACCTTGTACCAGAAGCTATAAATTGTTGATTTAGATTCAAAAGCATCCATTTGAGCTAAAATGTATTCGAATTTTGACAAGAAATTCCTTCAATGAGCTTTTAATAAACTCTGCTTATATCTATTAATATTTGCCTATAATTCTTGAAAGCAAATTTTGGCTTTTTTTCTTCTAAGTTATTGCTACCTATTAGTGACATTAGATCTGATTCAATAGTACTGCTATTGTAATTAATAGCAGCCTTTTATTTTTATAATCACTAAAATAATCCATGATATTTCGAAAATGTATTAATATTAATTACATATTAAATTAAACTAGCGTCAATTACGTAATACAATTATTTGCTACATTGATCAAAACATACTTTAGAATAATTATAAAAGATGCCAACTTAAGAAACGTAACTTTAACGGCAAACGATTATAAATCTCAACAAATAAGTAATCTGGAAAATTAGAGTTATATGAATTATTGAGAGAATAAAAGCAGACGATATTATCATATGGAAGTGAATTTTCAATCTAATGAACATCTATAACTACTGTATAATTTAAATAGTTAATTAAAAATTAGTTCAAAAAAATCATAAATAGAACTAAATATTTTACAATGCGAAACGGCTACAGTCTGATGAATTTGAGGATAAGTTTTTAGAACAAAGAGGTTTTTAGAATAATTTTCAGGTAAACAGTTAAAAAATTTATTAAATTCTTTCTTTTGAAAAAGAAATATTTTTTTGTATAAGTATATTTCTTACCTCCTTGTCATGAATGTACAGATCAACCGAATTGTAAGTATTCAAGAAGAATATGTTCTCCTATTCTCAGAATGTGTTCAAAATGCCACACATCTCAGATATTATTCTCTGCACTCGATAATAGTCCAAAATTACGAAATACGTTGCCAACAGCCGTACTGTGATTTCCGAGTAGGATGCTAACCGTTTTAGATCCATTTCTCTTCTGTTAGTCCTACCAGAATATTTTTTCGCCTTTCCCGTGTTTTCCTTCCCCCATTTTGTCTGTCAAATATATATTTTTCTTTGAGTTCTTATACATAAGGTTATAATTTATCATCTCATTTCATAACATACATTTTAAAGAAATCTCCCAAATCTGAAATTTTTACTTCTCAGATATTTGTATAATTAAGTTTTCAAAATTACGAGATTCGTCGCCAATAGGCTTCATGTAACTGGAATTTTAACTTTTATAAACACTCAATCAGCCAATCCCTTGTCATGAAAAGATCATTATAGCGAAACCAAATCTGGTGTAAGAAAAATGTTTATGTATCAGGTAATACCTGGAAAAATGCATGCTTTAAACAGCATATTCAATTTGAATAAAAAAAAAAAACATTGTCTCAAAAAATAATTCATATGATAATTAATAAAAAATAAAATAACAAAATATTAGTATCCAGGTGAAAATTATTTAGGAAAAAATTGTAAGATTGAAACCAAGAAAGATGTTGCGCGATTTGTATACAGAGATAAAAAAAAAATATAAAATAGTTGGTACAAAATAATCTGGTATATTAAGATTTGGTACAAAATAATCTGTTATATGATCGATTTACAAGTTTTCCCGAATTTGTGTGGATTAATGGATTTAAAAGAAAAACTTTGGAACCGGCTCTTTAGACCATTTCTTACTTAATTTTACAAAAGTATAGGGATATAAATAATGAGAAAATGTTTTCAAGAATTTATTATTTTTTTATTTAAGTCACTTTTTCAAATCTCTTAACATTGTAATTCATTTCTGTTTGAGATTAGAATCAGTTTCTTCCATTTTTAGCGTGAATTGTTATAATTATTACAGTTTTCCCATTCCTTCTTTTGTCAAACAAACTTTTGGTTATTTATTTGAAAAAACAGAAAATAAAATTTTATTTTTATTTCTACCCTTTCTTTATATTTGATAACGACTATGGTTAAAATAATAACAGAATTCAGGATTAGATCGTTTTATGGATTACAAAAAGAAATTTCTTCTTATTGTTTATATTCTTCAAGTAAAAACAAATTGTAGAATATTCGATTACACTCTACATTATCTATGCAATAATGGAATTTTTTTCCACCTGCGTCATTTACATCTTGCTCAAAAAGTTGGTTGACCTCAGAAATTGAACAACTCTTTTAAATTATTTTCTTGCGTGTTGAAAAACAGTATCTAGTTACATCTAAAAAACATTATTTCAGTGGGTTGTTTTTACTTTTCCGATAATTTGTCTGACTTAAAGAGCATGAGAGTGAATAATAAATACAAAGCAATATGTCATTACCAATTGAAAAAATTAAATAAATATGCCGATATCTATAGATGCTACGCTGTATTCTATTAAAAAAGTTCAGAAGGCTGAAGTTTTTTCATCCTGAAATATATCGAATTCAACTATTTTATTAGTTGGTATTACATCTAACATTTTAATTCTAAATCTTTATCGATTATATTTTGTCTGGAATAATTATGCTTAGTAGATAATGCAGTATATAAAGAGAATAAGTTACTAAATATTAGCGTAAATTTTTATTATTAAATTTTTGTTTAAACTATTTTGAGGGAGTTGAAAGGCAATGCTACGTGAAATCCTTATATCTTTAATTCCCACTTGCCCCCTTGGGTGGTGTAAATGAGCTAGAACTATGGCTAAGGCTGCTCAGAGAAAGTCGATATCGACGGTAACTAAAAAGCAGACTTACTAGCCAAGAGAGACAACAAACCTCGTGACGGATCTATTCGCGTACCTTCCGCTAATCCTCTTGGAAAATCTTTGGGCTATCATTCACGTTTGTTCACAATCAACCCTTCTGAAGAAAAAACCGTGATATTCAAATTAATCTACTATATATAGTCAGGGTCACGAAGAGAAGGAGAGAAAAAAAGTCAGGAGCCAGGTGAGATTGCTACTGATCAGGTATCACTACAAATTACTGAATATTTCAAATATTAAATAGACGAAGATTTAAAGTGACGATTGTTTACTAAACTTAAGGTAACGTAACGTTAGAAAAAACTAATAGGGTTAATTGAATTTATCCTAAATTAAAGTGGTCGATATTCATAGTTTTCGTATAATTCGTGTATCTCGTTATTGTTCCGCTTGTATTGTTCATATTGAGACATTCTCCTCTTGAATTTAAGTGAATAAGTGTTGTTAGTTTGGTTGAGCAATAAATAAGTTGATTTTGAATATTTCTGGTATTTCTTCCCTTCCTCCCACACATCTAGGTGGGCAAGAGAGAGGGGGGTAATCTCTCACAGCCTCTTCTTCCACAGTCACTCAAAAAACATGTTTGAGAGATTAGTGGATACTCAAATCTGACCAGGCATCAAAATCAACAGGCAAATCCTGGGTTAACATTCAAGGCACCTGGAAAAAGTTTTGTCATAAGCCCAGAAAAGAGGCTGTGGCAAACTTCAGACTGCAGACAGGCCATAATTACACGGTACATCATTTAAATAAGATAGGTATCCTTCCATCTAGTACATGCTAAATTTGTAATTCGAGAATCATGAATGTAGAGCACCTTCTTATGTGCCCAGAATTATATAAAGAGTCTCAAAAACGAGGTGAGATAAGCAAACTATACTGGAATATCAGAACTTCCATGAACTCTTTGTAAATACTAATTCTCGTCTTACGTTCCTTTTCTTGTTGTTCAAATTTTTAGATTTTTCTTTCATTCCCAAGTTAATTTGTTCTGGTTATTACTTTAAATGTTTGTTCTTTATTATTATTTATTATTGCTCTTGTGTGATACTTGAGCTGTTTTATACGTTTGGATTAATCCTTCCAATAAAGCCATATGTAACAACAATAACATTTTACAGGTGAATTGCTGTTTGGAATGATTCCATATAACGGAAAATAAAGATTATAAAATTATGTCATTAAATTAGCTGGTGTTGAATTTTACATTTTTATCAGGGACTTTAATTTCAGTTAGTGGATTCAGTTTATGTGCCTACGTAATATATGTACTTTGCGTTTTCAAACAAAGGCATGAAAACATGTACTTCATTTCAGTGTCGCCCAACCGATACAGTGGTTAGCGACGCTGACTGCGGTGCCGTTGGGACTGGATTCGAATCCCGGAAAAGGCATGGATGTTTGTAAATGTATAGTGCCTTTGCAGCATGGGGGTATTCTAAATAGCAGACGAGCTGTAAGTCCTCTTCTGAGGTTGGTGGAAGAGGGTGGGAGTCCTCTGGCCATCCCCGTGGTTTTCTCCCTCTAAATTGGGGTGGAACCGAGCAAACTCCTACTGTCACGTGCATGGTTCTCAAAGCTAAGGCTAATGACAGGCGTACGAATTCTAACCCTTAGCAGCGATGAATTTCGCTGGCCTCGGTCTGACTTCCTCAGGCAGGTGGCATTAGTCACAACAACTTCATTTTAGTGAAAATTTTCACTGAATATAATGAAAGAATTTTCATAAATATAACGAATGTATATTAATGTTGTAAAAATATTTCAAGAAGAGTTGTACGACAAATATTATTCCTTTCAGCAGCCTTTTACAAAGAAAAAAGTTCGAAATACTTAATCCGATGAACAATAGCATCAAAATGAGAAATCCAAGTCTTAGTAGCTTCACAAATGTGCGTAATGCACAATATCTTGAGCTTTTCTAATTATCTCTGTAGCTGTACATCACACATTTTACATAGTTCAATGTATTTATACAATTTGAAATTTAAAGATAAAATGTGTGAGGAAAAGTTTATATTAGTATAAATAATTAATTTTTTTAACTCCTTTATCTCCCCTTTTACACACAAACATAACACGGTGGCCGAGTGAAAAGGATCTCGAACTCCGTACTTCACATCTCCCGTAGTGCCATTAAAAACTCATCGTGTAGAGTGGGGGTCTAACCTCTAAAGCTCGAAGGCCATATCAATAAATCCACAATGATCCACGAGCTACATCAATAAATTTACAATGATCCACAGGCCACGCCAAATAAATAATGTAGTCTTGAAATTTAAATAAGAAAGGGAGGTTTGTTTTACAAGACTTTAACTGAATCTAAGGGAAGAGATGATGTTACAGATTTGTATATATATATATATCTTTTTCAAAAACGTTTCATGAAAGTCGAATTAATATATATATATATATATATATAATATATATATATATATATATACGATTTGATTTCGTCATTGAAATCATAGTTTGGAAATTTAGTGCTTATTTTTCTGCAGGTTTTCTAGAAGGCCTAAAAATGCAGAGAATTATGAGGATTTTTTTAAGCAATCCATTCTTCATATGGTTAAACTTTGTTTCCTTCAGTAGATTCTATGTTACAAGAAGATATCAATCCAATCCATTAAGTTAGACATATTCAGGGGAAGCTTTAAGATAATTCAGCTTAAACTATTCATATCCATTGGACATCCCAGTTTCCATATGATTAAATCTGGAGTAGTTTGGAGAACATAGCCTCCCTTCGCATTTGTTCAGGAACATTCCAAAATCTTAACTTAAAAAAAACAACATATAACTAATCAAAAGTAGTGATATTTGTAATAAAATGGTATACATTTTATTTTTAATACTATCGAAGATTCGCGATCTGGAACAGTATTTTCTCACATTAATATATAGGAATATAATATTAAATATTTTCAAAGTAATTGTGTTTTGTTTTCAAGAAGATAGTAATACAGTAAATAACATTAAAAAATTAAAACTAAGACATTGCAAGATTATCACTTTTTAAGTTGTAGTTTCATTTAATTTCTAAATTTTAATAAATTTTTTTATCCTTATTTATAGATGTAGTTACTAGTTAGTTTGTTTTAAAAACTGATATTTTGTTTTTTTAAAATAAGTTTTTCAAATTTTAATATTTTTTTTAAATTTGTATTTTTTAAATTTTATAAATTGTTTTTTATATTTCAATCGTGTAGTATGTTCCTAATTACTGTTTGACTTTATTAAACATCACTTATTTAGCTTACGGATTGTTCCATTGTTCTATTTACGGTGGATAGTTCAAAGTAATTTACTGTTTTGTTACTTTTAGAATATGTTGTTTTTGCAATATTAAAAAATTATTTTAGTACTTTTACATTTATTAACAATGATACTTTTTTTTACCTTTATTTTTCTAAATTTTCTTCTGCCCAATAATATCGGCAAATAAAGGTAAGGGTAGCACCTTGAAGCATTGTTTAACTTGTACCTTAGTCCTAAGGCTAAGAGAATTTGCTTACCTTACAACGTCCTTTATTATCTTACTATTTTCTTGTTTAAAGTTTTACTTTGAAAAATCGTGGTGTGTGTGTGCTGAGAGGCACATTTTTAAATGTAAAATGTCTAAGTTGAAGGACCTTGCAAACATTAAATCTTTTTGAAAGCTATGAAAAAAGTTTCAAAACCATTACATAAACTTTCAAGCCATTCTTTGATCAAACAGCCTATATATATTAAGTTCTGAAGAGGCATTATGGTTTTTAAATGAATAAAAATTGAAGGAAAATAAAATAGAAAAAAAAGTAATTACACGTCCATGTGAAGTTGGTACTCAAATATTTTCCTTTTCTTCTGTCTTTATAATAAGAAAAATACATAAAAAGCGAAGGAAAGTACTTCGAAAGAAGACTGGAGTTTTTAAAAATGTAATTTTTAACTAATTTTGAATCTGTTCCCAAACTTTCATACATTATTTAAGGGTACTGATTATTACATCCTTGTAAAAAGTAAATGCTGTCGTTGTTTCGCGAAGATATATACTGTGTGATTAAGTACAATCTTCTAAAATATTTTCTGTCGAATTAAAAATAAATATTTGGAAGTGTATTTTTCATCATAGTTAATGAAGAAAGCCAACAAAATTTGAAAATTAATTTTGCACCAATAACTATAATTTAAGTATGAACCTCAGTTATATTCTTAAAATATAAGCGATATTAGAAACACATACAATTTTACATTTGATCTTTATTAAATTTGAACGTTTAAGAGAATTCAAAACAGTTCTCAGGGGTGTTAATTTTGTCTCGAGAGCTGAAATCTGAACAATTTTCAATTTGACGTAATTCTTTGAAATTAAAATTAAATAATTCGATTCTCTTACACATTATTTATAAATGAATGAGGTTTCAAAAATGTGTAAAATGTTCAAAATGTAATAATAATTTTTAAAAAATTATAAGCATATGAAAATAAGGAACATTTCTGTAATAAATATTAAGTAAAGTTTACGTTGCGCATACTATTTTCTAAGATAGTAGCCAATGATGATTACAGAATCATATAAAATGTATCATACTCTTTAAACACTACCTAACTTTAGTGTTATATATCTTTTATATTTCAAAATAATTAAAAAATATTAAAATTTAAAAAAATATTCTAAAAATGTAACGTTTTATTTTTAAAAATAAATAGTTTTTTCTTCTATTTATATAAAAATAGCTACAGTGTAATGAGAATATATTTAACTTTATAAATCATCTTATTGCTAGTAGTTAGAGCTAGTACTTAAAAAATATCATGCGCAACGTAAAAATTTTAGTTTTTCTTACAGAAATATTTTTTATACTTATAATTTTTGAAATTATAATTATATTGTAAACACATTACACTTTTTTGAAACCTTATTCCTTTATAAATAATACGTAAAAGAATATAATCATATTATATCATCATATAATTTTAATTTCAAAAAATGCATCTAATCGAAAATTGTTTACACTTTCAGGTCTCGAGACAAAATTAACACCCTTGCGACCCCTTTCAACATTAAACTTTACAAATCAGATCATTTTAATTTATTAAAGTTCAAATGGTAATTAAATGTAAAATTAAAATTAATTTCCGTTATTCATTTGTATGGATTTCAAAATATTTGTAATATATATATGTAACTAGAATAACATTTTAAAAATATTAGTGTAAATATTGTATGGTTGCTTGATGTACAATGTACATATTTTTACAATATTGGTTGCTAAGTTAACAAACCAAGTCAATATATTCATTTCCACTCTAAATTTCTAAATATCTTTCAATAAGCCGTATATTACAGAATTCCTCAGACATGCAAAAAAGATCAATTCTATTGCTACGGTTAGTAGTTTTTGTTCGTCCTTTTAGAACAGTATTCAATTTCCTTTCTATGAGATTTTTTTGGCGATACAGGGGGAAAATTGTCTTTATAAATAAACTTAATCATTCTTTTTTTATATTTTTCATACTACCTTTCTCAGTACTGTGACTGTTGCTAAAATGTCTGTCTCCATGGTAACGTTTGTTAACAATATGTATATAATAAATAAGAAGAGATTTAAAGATATCGTCTCAATTTTAAGAAATTACTCTTAAGGTATCCGACTACGTTCGGAACCATGATTTTAAAAAAGCGTATAAATGTATAATTTTCATCTGATAAACTGCTTCCAGATTTACAATTATAAATATAAATATAGTTATTTTACATAAAATACAAAATGTAGTAAATTACAAATGCCTAAATATAAAATTATGAAATTCATCTTAAAATTAATTATTTTTCAAATTATAACGTTCTATAATTTTATTACATTTCTGTTTATTTATTAATTACTTTTCAAAATATAATGATCTATAATTTTATTACATTTCTGTTTGTTTATTGATTACTTTTCAAAATATAATGTTCTATAGTTTTATTACATTTTTGCTTATTAACTCACTTGGCTCGTGCAGCCATTAGTAGGCAACGAGTTGAACAGTTGTTTTCCCAACAAATGCTTTTGGTAAAATTTTTATAATTTTACTCTAGACTTTTAATCTTAGTGTATGTAATCAAACTTGTTCTGGAAGCAATAATGAAACTGAATTCAGTTCCGAAAAACATTGTTATATTTCTCATTGATTATTTTTATTTAACAGAAATATAATAAAATTCAAGAGAATACAAAAGCATTTATAAATATTTTTTACAGCGAAAAAATTCATTCTTAAAACATCAGATGCGCTTAAGATTAATTATCTTATTTAACTTTAACTATACGATATTATCAATCATAGTGAGTCATTAATACTTTTTTCTTCTCCCGCTCATGAATACTTTAACCCAAGGTCAAAATAGTAAGAGAAAACGAATGAATAATAGTTTATGACATTAAGAGGAATTCTTGATTAAGCTGTATAAATATGCAACATAAAACAAATAATACATTCTCGCAGTATAATGACGGAAAGTTCTAAACAATTGTTTTTGGATAACATAAGTGGTTAATGACACATTGTATTCTGCGGCTTTGTTTCAAATCAATAACACCTTTAACTAGTAGATTGAATATGGTGATCGATTCTGCGATACTCTGCGCTGTGTTTAAGGGTTCTTTCCTATAGGTACATATTGCATTTTCTAATTGTTTCATCATTGTAAGCACGGAAGCTTTCGTGATAGAAATGTTTTTGAGAATTGTGTAATGAAAGACGAATTTATGACATTGGAAAAGGAGATTAATTTTTGGTTGTTAAACTGAAACGTATCAGGGAACTTAAAATTAGCCCTCGCATGTCGTAACGACAAATATTGCAATGTTTTATGAGCCATAAAACATTACTTGATAACTGTAACAGTTGTAGTTTAGGGTCTCTAATTGTAAAGAGGAAACAAATCACATCGTGATATGATACATTGAATGGTGATTAATATTTGGAAGAAACGTTAGTGACCGGCATTTCATTTTTTGCATAAATGATAAATACTATATTATATGCTCATTTCGATAAAATGAAGCAAAGTACTTATTGATATATAGTGAAAATCATTTAACACAAAACCGAAGGGACTGAAATATTTTTTCGTGTTAAAAGAATTTAAGGTATCCGACTATACTTGCAAAAACTTTTTCTTAAAAAAATGGAGATATGGGGATTTTTTTGTGGTTTTTAGATTTATTTAGTACATTTTAAGAAAAGTACGCTAAAATTAAAAGGAAAAAAAAAAATTATTATTATTAATATGGGAAAAAATTAGTAAAAATTGACAAAAAATGACATAAATGGGGCCCGTACTGTACAAAAAGTTTTGAACAAATTTTCGATTTTGATGTGTTGCTTTGCTATTAATTTTTGAAATGACCTTCAGGATAAGTGATATTTTGATTTTTAATAAAACCAAAGCACTTTATCTTAGTTATTATAAGAAATTGCTTAAGAAAACAATGAAAGTATTCACATAAATAACTGTAAATTTTGTAATAATACAGTTATTGATAAATCTGATTGTGAAAACACTTCTACAATTGCACGGAATATACACGAAAAGTTTCAGTTGATTATTTTGAAAAATTTTGAACAATCACTGTCCCCGTTTGAGCATTTAAAAAAAAACGCATTTCAAAGTATGACATCTTGCTTTAAATAGTGGCATCTTATTTTACAAAAACACTTGTAGTTTTTGTTCTAATGAACGGAAAGTGATAAACTTGGTATTTTTATAAAGCTAATAAGATGACATATAAAATAAAATCATAAATTTTTTTTTCAATTTTTAGCAAAATTCGAAATCTTAGGGTAGTCGGATATCTTAATGTTAAAAGATATGGTAAAAAAAAATCATATATATTTAACAAAATTAAGTTTATTAGAGTACATGTTATTTACATGTATAATAATATAATATGTTAATAAAAATCAGTGAAATAAAACATTCACAATGAAGTTTAAAACAAAACTTGCAAGGTTTTGAAAGAAAACATTTATTTAGTTTTTGGAAAATGATTTGGTTTTTTTTTTTTGCTTTGCTTTTGTTAGCATAAAATTGTTCGATGTCGTATATTTTTTTTATTCATTGCAAAATTTAAATGAACGTCTAAATAACTGCACATAATTTTCATGATGTTCCTCATTTAAGCTGACGTTGGAACAGAAGATGTATTATTTTCATCGTCGGAATTTGCATTAATGATATTTTTTATCTTTGAACCAACACCAAAACGTCTTTGTCTGCAGTGTAAAATATATTTTATTTTTAAACATAAACTTTTTTTTCCAAGAAAGGCTTCTTATATTTTGGGAATTGCCGTGTCTGCAAAGTCTTATTTGGCAATATGCAACCACACTATAGTAAAAATCTGTATATAATAAAATCAGTATGTAATCTTTTGGAAATAAATATCCAAATTACCATTTCAGTTATTTTTTTGCTTCCTAAATGTAACATGCACACAGTGAAAATGCTGTTTAAGATTTAAAAAATAATGTTTTTTTATTCTAATATGAACAAAACAAAATTGATAATATAATACTACGTTTTTAGAAATTTTCCATCCAGAGTTGCACCAAGAGAACCATGATAACTCAATGTCTCTCTTTTAAAGCTTTCTCTGAAAAAAGAAAGCTGCTGAATTAATGGTCTTTTCCATTTAATGATTATGTGCTTAACTTAAAAACACCGAACTCCACAATCTACACCTTCACTTTAACAACTAATTTCCTTTATTTAAAGCCTTGTATTTAGCCGTTTTCAGCAGGTTCTTTTGATGAATGGCAAAACCATTAGTGCGAGAATAATTTGATTTAAGCGTTTCATACCTCTGTAGTCTTTTTAACCTTTACAAATAACTGAGATATTATCACATTATAATTTTAGGGCTATAAATTTTAAGAACTTAAACGAAATTTTCATTTGAAGAGTGTCAAGACCCTTGACTTTAAATTTTTGGATTTGGGGATGTTAAATAAAAATGCAAGTAATTCCTTTCTTTTAGATAATCCACAGAATTTTAGTACAAAATCTGTTTTTTAAGTACTATCGCAAAAATGCCAACGTTCAAGATAACTCGCCAAGTTGGCAAACACGATTACGCGTGGCAACCATGTGCCTCGTTTCATATAATGTCACCCATACGGTTGCAATAATATGTAAGTAGCCAAAATTTTTACGATGCACTAAGAACTTCAAAAAAGTTATGAAAAAGTCCGAAACATAAAACATTTCAATGAAACTGAAATATTGCAGTTTCATTGAAGTACCAGGCATTACATTTTTAGTTACTGAAATTTTAAGCAATTCATTTTAAAAACATTTTAGTTATATAAAAATATTTTAATACATTTTTTTTTTGTTTTGTTTTTATAATAATGACCTGAAACTATCCAAATATATACATTCCGCATATAGCGTGGATGATGCCAGACTTGCCGCATAACTTGTGAAATATCGCGCATATAGATTTCTTTCTTTTTTTTTCAATTCAATCAGTGAATACTAAAATAAAACTAATTCAGAGTGAAAATGTAATATTATGATAGAGTAGTGCGGAATGCTATTAGCGCATTCTTATTTATTTCCATCGTTTGGAAGTTTTACATATCAGCATCTTGAGTTCCAATACCTTAGAACTTGTAATGGAAATATATTTTTTTTTATATTTTGCTTTTAATTTAGTAACATTAGAGCTACAAAATTGGTTGAAGCAAATAAAATGTCCCAAAACCACTTATTTCCGGATAAGGATGTATATTAAAGGTAACTAAAATATTTTTCTAGAAGTTTATTTGAAAATTTGGAAACCCGATAGATTTTATGAGTCCATTTTGTTTATTTTTGGATTCAATATGAAATGAAATTGATAAAGAAGTAATCATATCTGATATGTATAGAATCAAATATGATTAAGTATTTGAAAGAAATTTTTATTGGGACAGATATTTTTACGTGAAATAATGGAACAAAAAATATATAAATATATATTTAAAAAGATCAATGAAAATTTTATTTTCCGAATAACTGGTTGTAAATTTCTTTGAAGGAATTTTAAAAAGCTACAACAGGAAAATTAAAAATATGTGGAGAGAATTTATAAGGCTCGTTTATAATTTTATAATGTAATTTTGTAAGATTTTATTCTGTTTAATGATGTTATTTTTTCCAGTTAACCCATATTCATTTTCCCGAGATTATGCAAACGTTAAAAACTGCATCTCTAAGATTTTCTGTATCACTTTCCTTAATGCTGTCCAGAGAAAAGATTACTGATTATATTGCAGAAAAGAGATAACAGGAGAGATAGATTAAGTAGAGGTTAAAAATGAAGGAAACATTGCAATTCTGTTTTACAGCTTTTTTGACGTTGACAGCGATCCACCGAGTCTGGATTTGTAAGACAGAATCAGAAATATTTGTAACTTATTTCTCTCAGTTATATTTCATTTTTTCTGTTTCCTCCAAATAAAAAAATTATGTTTATTATTTCACTTAAGCTCGGAGTTATACAAACACGTTTGATGAAATAAAAGAACAAATAAATTTTAAGTTTGTATTTCGTAAGACTGCTGTGAACTTTGTGCACTCTCTTTAAAACAACTACGGAAAATTCAAAGAGACTTTAGAAGCATTTATTCAAAACTTCTGTGTCGTATTAAATAAACCATATACTATATTTGTAAACTGCTGACTATTATCTTATGTATAATTTCTAGGTTAAGGCTATCTTCACATAATTTCAATAAAAAAGTCACTTACTTGGAAGATATTTCTCAAATGAAGTAGAAGTTTTATTGTTGATAATATATTTAACCTTCATAATAATGAAGACGAATATCGTATAACATTACGCATTTCGTTTCGAAAACACTTATTATTTTAATATCTACTTTGACTATAAGAAGTACTTCAAGATCTTCGATTTGAACCATGCTACTATTTTTTTCTGTACGCCTGTCTCAATATCTACTTTCCTCTCTAAATATTACTTATTGCAATTAAGTAACTGTATTTACATAATGTTTCAAAATTTTAATACTCTGTAATAAATGCATGTATAAGTTTTTTTAACTAAATGAATGGATAAATAAATGCAACAAAGTATTGATGCCCTTTTCTACCTAATTATAGATACACAATATTTGAATTCATATTTTTAATGTTGAGCCAAAATTACCTTTTAAGCAGCTGCATCAAATATAATTACAGAAGTTGTAATTATATTGATGAATTCTATTAAGTCATTTATATAAATTTACCAAACTTCCTTTATACGCCGGGATTTCAATTCTCAAAAGTAATTGTTTCAAATCGAAAACGAACTTCAGCTTTTCTCTAGCACATATATATAATATATCATCTAGATTTAACTCATAAATATTAAGTAGCCTAATGATTATAATAATTGGATAAAATAAAAATAAAAAAAATAAATGACGGACAGATGGAAAAATAACTGCTCCTGATTTTAAAACTTGCCGAGAAATGAGGCAGGTGCTGTTATTGAGTGCAAGCAGCACGTCATACAGATTCCTGCTTACTCAACAATTAGAACTGGATTCTTTTTGTTTATTATTTAAACACTTCCAAACAAACTCTCTTTGCCAAGAACATAATGTAGAAACACAAATGTATCAGTGGAAACAAAGCGATGAAACTCCGAGCTGTTAAAAACTGCTTGATAGGTGTAATCAAGGGTTAAAACGTCATTGTTACAGAAAAAGTGTGCCAGTTACCGATGATAATAATACTATGTATAAAACTGCTTGAGAAAAAAATAAAAACAAAGTCCTTATTTAATGAACTGTAATTCAGTTTAAATGTTAGGGTGAAAACATTTTATGGAAGAAGCCAAAAAATATGTTCTGATTAGGTTTTTGATTACTAAATATCTTAACCTTTTAACCAGTCCTTTTCTTTTTCCCAAAGTGTTTCAAAAATAGGGCCCACTTTTAAATAGAGTATAACTAAATACCGTACTTCAGAGAGTGAGAAAATGTAAGAATTCTATTTTAATTTTAAAGTTTTTACACCATTTTTTATTTAACAATTGTGGAACACAAAAGCTCTTCAATGTTTAATTTGTAAGTACGTACACTTCAATTTGTAAGTACGTAGGTAAATACTTGAAGAATTTTTCATATATCTTAGAAAAATTGTTTAACGTTCAAACTTTTTAAGGGTTTTGTGTGGGTGTGTCCCTCTGAAGAATAATCCAAATAATCAGCAGACAGTTCTGAATTTGTATGAGAATTCAATTAATCCTTTCACAGAAAAGTGCTTTTGTTGTGTTTGAGTTATCTGTTACTTCAAAAGTTGTCGGTCTGATTGCAAACAGTACAACACACATTTTAAGAATCTAAATACCTGCCTTCATTAAAAAAAAATTCCCGTTTTTATTTCGAAGAAAATATCAGATGAAAAGCATTTCGGTCCTATAGCCAAATTGCATTTTTTAAACCCTAACATTAAGTAAAATCACCAAAAAAATTAAAAATACGCACAAATCAAATAATTAATAAAAATATCAGTGCTCTTACATGGTATGGGCAAATTGATTGTGGCCAACTTTCAATAACCCGTACGATGCACGGGCAAACTGGTTAAGGGGTTAAATTACAAACTGTTGTAAAAATCTTAACGAATTTAAGTTTAACCCTTTAGCGGGCAGTTGGCTAATAGGTTTAGACCAGTGCTTCTCAAACTTTCAATATATGCGACCAAATATTCAATCATAATTTTCATTGCAGCCCCCTCCATACAATGACAACATATTGAATTCAATAATACTGTACTTTGACGCTGAAGTTACAATACGACTTTAACCTATTAAATGCCGCTGGCGTATATAAACGTCTCGCTGAGCGAAAACTTTAATTACCTGGACGTATACATATGTCTCTCCAGAATACGATCTTTTCTGTGCACTGCTATCCATAAAATAATTCAGAAGGTTTTGGAATGCAATAAAAGGATCTTGACAGAGTGTTTGAGAAGGATTTACCTATTTAAGAGGATTTGCTTATTTTTATTCCTCCCCCGCGCAATATCTCACATACGAGCACCTACGTGAAAAACGGTGACATTCGAGAGCTAATTTAATCAGCAATTGAGGGATTATTTATAAACAGTAGAAATTATTAAGATAAGTGTTAATTTTTGTATATAACTTTATGTATGACAAGCTCATGGGATCACTGGTAATTATTAAACTTGTTCTTAACTTAGTAATATTAAATTAATTATAAAATACATCGTGCAGTACTGATACATTTATAAGTGTATTATATCAGTGTAAATGTGTATTTCATTTTTTATTATGTTAAAATGTTTTTTCTTGTTTACTTTCAGTAAATTAATAATTTTTAAAATTAACCTTCTGTTTTCAACTTTTCAATATGTTCGCACCCCCTAGGGGGCGCACCCCACAGTTTGAGAAACGCTAGTCTAGCCATATATTAAAAAAATTTTCTCCAAGAAAGTGTTGGATATTTAGTCTATCCATATGCGTTAATTGAAGCTAAAGCGCATAAAAATTAATACGGATGGCAGCACGATACAACTTTTTTTTTTTTGGCATTTTACGTCCTCTGATGTATAGTTAAAAACAGTTTTTCTCGGTGTAAATCTACAAATTGTATTTTGATTACTATAAATTAAATTTCTGATCTTTGAAAAAAATTTCGAAGTGTCTTAAGTATACTTTTCTCTCATCTGAATGAATTAAGCAAATATGCAATTAATAAAAAAAAGGGTTTTATTTAGATTTTTGGAAAGCTTTTATATGTGGATAGAGGATTTATCCACTCCCCACGAAGAACAGAAAAATGACCTAGAAATTTTCGCTTTTCCTCCACTCAAACGTGAGCACTTAAAAGCATGTGAGAATGTTATGGTTGGAAATATAAACAAACTTTGCTTACAATATGTGGTACAAGATTCTCGGGTTCGAAAATCTTTCATTACAGCTTTCTGATAGGAGAAAACGTTTGTGCATTTTAAGAAGTTTGACAGTAAATAGATCCTCAAATTTGTTAAATAACTAATTTAAATTATCAAAAGTATTACTTTATTTCTAACTATTTATAATAAAATTAAATAAAACATAAAATGTGGATATATACCAATTTCAAAAAACTTTTTCAAAAAAGGTTTTTTATGTTGGCAATTATTCTATTATTATTTAATTACATTATACTTTTATTTAATTGTTATTGAAATATTATCACATAAATTTTAAATTTTTTCAAAAAAAAAGTTTTTTGGGGATATGATTCATTCTTCTGTCCTGAAATTTTAAATGTCAAAAGTGCCAGTGGCTATAACGTCAAATACCCAGGGAAAAAACCTGAAAAGATTTTTTGTGACAAAATAACGTTTATAGAGGGTGAGAACATAACATTTATCTGTACTTTATCACAGAAAATTGTATTTCAGCTGTGTGCCCGTTAAACGGTTAATAAGTTTAATTTTTTTTTAATTATTTATCAGCTAATAGTAAATACTAATTACATCAATTTATTTTTTGAGTAGAAAAATATGTATAAAATACTACAGGCAACAAATTACCTATGTGAAGCAAAAAACAATTACTATATCATGTTGTCATTAAAATTTCTGCACAATTTACTTCAAAACATGTTTTAAAGATAATGAAAGATAATTTAATTAATATATTCAAGTGATATTCCGATATATTCCGATTTTCGTTTTTTAATAATCTTATTCATAAATCTTATAAGCAAAATATTTAAATAAAGAAAAAACTGTTAAAAACTTTATGTGTGAGTACCATATTTAAATTAACTTTCTGATAAATCACACTTTTTGGGACCTAAAAACTATTTCATAAATTGAAAATATTCAACTTAGAAATAAATTCCGTCAAATACTTAAATTAATGCCATGGAACCGCGATGAAAAAAAATAGTTTTTATATACACTTGAGAAAAATCAATATGTGGACCCCTATACAATTTTCAAAATAAAATTTTTGTCTCAGTCATTTTGGATCAAAAGTGTTCTAAAATCGAAAAATCTTTCAAAAACAGTCGCAAGTTATTTACATATGCATATGTGGCTATATTTTGCTTACTGTCAGAAATCAGAAAATTTCTTCCTTATACTCTTATATCAATATCTATTACAAAATCTTTTCTGCAATCATCCCTCAAATATATGTACTGATGATATAGAATATATTTGAATCAAAAAAATATTTTTTAGGTGGGAAAATAAATACCATTTCTATAAGTACTATTTACTGTAATTGATCCAATCTCGCCTTGTCCTCCTCCTATCCTTCCTATCTATAAAACAATAAATATCGTGATGTCACTTACGACAAATAGCCTTAATAAAAGAGATTGTCATGAAGCTATTTGTCAGTTGCTCTGATTATGTTGCGAACGTATACATCGTTTAATTATGTTAAGCACTTTTCGCGAAATCTCTTTTGCTAGGATATTAGAAGTTTCTGAATATAAAAGGGATATTTACTCTGAATAAAAAGAATTCTGCATAAATCCACCATATATTTTCATTTTTCCACTCTTAAATTACTGTTAATTCCAACTAAGTCATGTTTTCGCTTACGTTAATATATCGGAGCTGATTAATACATAGTTGTACTATAGTAATTTTAATAGCAAACCAGGCTTATTTTATCTCAATTTTTTATTTAAAATTTATTCTAAAATGCCCATTTTCGACGAAATAACACATTTTATCAAATAACTCATGCAGAAGCATTTAAAGTATATTTATTCTAATTCTGATAGCTAAATTTTTGCATAATACTTTGAGAAAGAACTTAAAAACAAACCATTATTTTAACTAGCAACGATTCTGACATGCATTTTTAAAGGAAATGAAATATGTTATAGATATTACTAGAAAGATTCTGGCCGTATTGGAACTCTAATCCTAGTATGGAGTTATATCTATTTTCCAATTAGTATAATTAGATGCCTTCCTCCTCAGCGCTGACTACGGTATTAAGAGTTTTGGCGACAAAAGCTCATTGTAAATCTCTGCTGTGACGTTGATTGAGCCTAAGCCAAACTAAGCATAACTATAATTAATAAAACTTTAAATTAGATTTGTTTAGTTGGGCCTTAAATTTCTTAATGCAACAGTGGATGGAAAATATTTTATGGAACTTATGTTTATATCAAATTGTAATGAAGTTTTTTAATCTATAAAAGTCATTTTTCCTTTACTTATAGATCATACTCATTACAGTTCTGCTAAGAGGCCTCGTTAGCGCCGTGAGTTTATTGACTATAGGGTCAAGTTTTAGAAACTCTGAAACATCGTGTGAAATTATGGTAGATTCTTCACATAATATAAAACGTGATAGAAATTCCTTATGAGATGTTTTAAAAAATCTTAAAAATAAGATATCAAACATGGAAATGAGAATTATTTATGTTTTTATTTCCGAATCTTTTTAGTGATTTTATTCTACATTATCTAGGGCAGCGGTCACCAACTTTTAGAACTTCATGGATCACTTTATGTATAGTTTTATATTTGGTGGACCATTAGTATAAATTTAGAAAAAAAAGGTAAATACTTTTAATAATCAGCAAGCTTTCATATTATTACTAGGAAATACACTAATTAAAGGTCACAACGGTATAGACTACTTATGTTCGAATTAAAAAAAGAAAAATTTAAACTTATTTAAGAGTTACACATTTTCAAAATATATAATGTTCTAATTTTACTGTGAACCATCAAAAACTTTTCAAAACCATCGTTTGGCGACCACTAATCTAAGTGCGTATACCTTCATTATCTGACAATTATGAATGAGAATTTGCAAAAGCTGAAGTAAAATATTTAATCTGGTGTATATGTCAATTGCATGTTAAATAGTTAAATCATTTGTTTTACCTCAAGCTGAATCTAAATTTTATTCAACTTCGAAAATTGTGTTTTTGAGAGTCCGTTATACCAGTTAGTTTAGTAAAAAGAATTCTATATAATTCTAAAGAAAACTTTTATGGATCTAATTTTCTAACATTTTTGGAATCACAATAAAAATACAAATATGATTCATCTGCATATGGTGTATTTTTTTCGTTAATGGCTCTTTAGAGAAACACAACAGATTTTGGTTATAGATACTTATTTTCGAAACGCAATACCTGACTTATCTCAGTCACCATATTTCCATTTTTAATACCGAAAAAAAATGGTGCCAGAGACTTATTTAAACTCAACATGAAATAGCATCCTGTTTTACAAGGTGCTCATCAATAGAACTGGCATTAAAACCTATGGTCCTGCAGTTTCAAAACTTACGTACTCCAAGTTATTAAAATTACCAGCTGCGACGCCTTTTTCTAGAGTTTTTATTGAAAGAGCGACAAGTCTAGAACAAGGGCCGGCAAATTTTTTGACTCAAAGACCTCATTATGGAAGTAAATGATACAGGAGAGCCGTACCTTTTTAAAATTATTGCATTCATCAGTCAACTTTGCACCTCAGAAAGGGTATAAATTGCACCATATATGATAATCAATAAATATACGTTAAATAAAGTAGAGGCAGTTTTATTCGATTCGATTTTACTGTGCTGATTTCATATAATCTATATCTGCAAGAGCATTTAATGTTAGGATCAGTTTAGGGAGACAAATGTAACCTATTGCACTATTCCACAATTTCTTTTAAAACCAGGAGTGAGGTTACTTGTTGGAATTTTCATCACAGCCTGTGCGTGTGCAAATTAATGTCAACCAACTTGCATCGATACTTACTCATGGGGATATTCATGAAAGAAAAACTTTGCTCGCAAATATATGTCGACCTAAATATGGAGAACATTTTCTTTATATTCCGTTCTCTGACCGTCTTGATGGACAGCAAAAAAAAAACTCTTTGCCCGCCGCATATGGCACGCAGGTTGCTGTTTGCTGAACCTTGGTCTAACGGAAATACGCTGTTTCTTTTTCACAATTCATATAAACATCTACGACAAAAATGGTTATTTTTATAGAAATAGTTTATGGTGTTATTCTTAAACAAAGCATAATTAAACTGCCTTGTAGAAAATTTGATACAATTCCTTTTCGGTCACTTGACTTAAGTAACGTCATTATCAGTAAATGTCCTAATAAGCATCTCTGCTTTCTCTGGATGCAAAATCAATTGCATCTGGTGACAAACTGCCTAACGAGGCAGGTCATTGACAGCTAGTATTGCTTTGGTGACAAACTGCTGGCTTCATCATTGATGCATCGCAAAATAATTGATTTCTCGCATGACCAGACCCTCACTGGTGGCATTATTTAAGTCTCCGATGAATAAATAAGGAACAAAGTGACCTTCTTTCGACTTTGTGACTAAAAATGAAAAACGAAGGTCAACTGAACTTTTTTTTTTGAAAAAAAAGCTTTCTTCCTGAAAAGAACAAAAACCGGTTAAGGGAAAAAAAATGCTTCGAAAAGAATTAATCAAACTGATTATTTTCGTATCAATTTATAATTTATATAATGAAATAATTAATTATGAAATCGAAGTATAAGGCAGAAATGTAAGGAATTGGTATTTTTAATTAATATTAATGATATCAATTAACTAACATTTTCTAACATTTGAGTTTAATATACTTTTCTGGCACATAATTCCCTTAATTTTTCAATAGTTAATAATAGATGAGCTATGTTACCGGTATTTTAAATAATCGAAATTTATTCTAAATTTTAGATCCATAATGCATTGGGTTGTGGTATAATATTAGCATAAATAAATTATTCAGGTATAATCTATTTACATACGAAAATACTACACCCCCCCAAGGGAAAAATTTTATTACGGAAACTTTCCCCACGCTTTTCAATAGAAAAGGTTAACGCATGTAAACAGAAATTTGGTTATTTATGTTAAAACACGCAATGCCTACTCAACGTGCTTGGATTGTGTTTTATTAGTGTAACGGCAGAAAAAAATATATTAATCCCCGTTTTTTTTCTCTATTTATTCTTTATCTATGCAATAACTCTCTTTAAAACATTCTCTTTTAAAAGTATATCAATAGCTTAATGCTCAATTAATTTTTACGTAAATTCTGTTAAAAAGTGCAAATATTTATTCTAGACTGATTAAGAACATGGCCCATTTTGCCTGGAGAGTTTTGACCAAACAAACATAAGCTTTTTTTTTTACTTTCCATAAACCCTTTTTTCTGGAAAAAATTAGTAAGAAATAAAGAAACAAAGAAATTCTACTTGATTTGTCGAAATTTGTAATAAAATTGTTCAGTGATAAATCATATTTAGTGAAATATTATACTACTATGTTGTATAATAAAGAATACAATTCAGTGATGACTTGGAAAAATTTTTACAAAAATTAGCTTTTTATGTTGTTTGTTTCCCAAGAAGTTTTTAGCTTTCAAAAATACCATAGTACATGCATTTAGAGCTATCTACTAAACCCCTTAAGAGGTAATTTTTTTGCTCAAAATGTTCCAAAAAATGGAATTATTTCTTATTGTATATAACTGAGCTAAATGTTTAACAAAATGGGAAAATGGAAGAATTTTATTTTAATTTTCAATTTTAAGGTTTTCACACTATTTTTTATTTTATAATTGTGGAACTCAAAACCCCTAAATGTTTGCTTTTCATAAGGACACTCAACATGCTATGAAGAATGTTTTATATTTCTTAAAAGAATTTCTCTCGTATTTACAAAAAAAATTCGTATTCATATTTCTTTTTTAATCGATTGAAGGTTTTGTGTGTATGAGCATATATATATAAACACATAATTTAAAGCATAGCGTAATACTAAGTCTTAGATTGCAATGGGGACAGAAATAATACTGGCTTTTTTAGATTACCTTTCCATTTTCATTTCTTCTCAAGCAACAAATTGCATATTGTCTTTCAATTCTTGTTCTTAATAGAATATTTTCAAGAACCTAAATTCCTGCCTTTAATGAAAACTTCCCGCCTTCACCACAAAGAAATTCTCGCATGACAAGTATTTCAGTACCATGAACAAACTTCATCTCTTAAAAACACTAGCACTAATAATCTCCTATAAGAATTAAAAATTTATGCAAACCAAAGAGATAAAAGAAGAAAATATCAGTGCTCGTACAGTGTACGGGTAAATTGGTTGTAGCGAGCTTTCGGTAGCCGATACGGTGTACAGGTAAACCAGTTAACGGTTTAATCCTCATTCGACCTTTTCTAGAGTACCAATATAGAGTTGCCTTTTAGACACCAACCTGGAGAAAGAATAATGAAGTGCTTTGCATATTATTTTATTGGGTTAAAGTATAGCTGTCTGTCAGAGAAAGTCCTCCATTAGATTAACCTTCAGTGGCTACTGATTGAAAGACAAACTGGTATTGTTAAATATTATAATAAACTCTTTACGAATACAATAGAACTAAATAGCTTTATGTATCATTATAACAGAACCAATTCTTTTATAAAACTTGAGAAACCCCCAGAGATTAAAGAAAAACAACCAGCCCAGTCAGGTTGAGTTACAGCTTAGGCTACTTAGTACGATCAAAAAATTCAGAGACTGGGGCCATTGCTGATGACGAAAGCAAGTACCTAAAGTTAAACCACCTGAAATGGATTCTCCCAACCCTCCCCTACCTGGCCAGGTTGATTTAGTCCATGCCATGTGACAAACGCACGTGCAGCTGTTATCTTCCGAAGCTAGTTAGCTTTGCTCCACGAAGTAAAAAAGAGGACTTTTCTTTAGCAACATTGAATATTCAATTCTGTCAGCGCGTAAGTAAAACACATACGGAGGCTTTGGAAATGCTAAGTAAGGTATATGGTGAATCAACCATAGCGAAATCAAGGTTTATAGATGGCATCGTCTTTTTAAAGAGGGCCGAGAATCCATCACAGACATTGAACGTTGTGGACGACATTTGGATTTCACGGAACGTGGAAAATGTTGAGTTGGTGTCTGAATGTGTTCGAAAAATCGTCTCCAAACACTAGCACAAATCTCTGAGTCTACACACTTCTTGAAGACGTCGTTTGAGAGAATCCATTTGTCGTAACTGGCCTCAGTTGTGGCAAAAGGACGACTGTTATCTTTTGAATCTCAATGCACCAGAACATCGATTTCAATTGGTAAAAGAGTTTTTCGCCAAAATTCGCTCTAACATGCTTTCACATCCCTATTTACTAGACTTAGACCCGTGGAACTTTTACCTGTTCCCATCATAGAAAAAACAGATACAGGAACGCCGTTTTGTGTCATCAGATGAAGCGAAAGCAGCATCTTAGGAGGCCTTACAGGAGGTTGAGAAAAATGGCTTCCAGCTGTTCTTCCAGAAGTTATACGAGCGTAGACAGAAAATATCGTCGCCCAAGAGGACTACTTTGAAGGTAGATGTGCTTCGGTACTATGAACTATTCCAGGGTAAGGTTTTCTACACCATATCCCCAAAGTTTGGATCATATTACGTAGAGTTGTTGAGTCTCATTTACTGAAAAGTTACTTGAATTTTTTGGAAGGTCTCATGAAGGTTTATTTTCAATTTAACTTTATTTTTCCTATGAAAAAAAAATAATTTATTGAGTTATCTCTGACGGATAAGGCCTTGAGGTTTCTGAATAATATCCTTAAAATTGACCAAAAGAATTTTATTGGTGGTAGTAGAACAGCTGACCAAGAGAGCTGGTTACAGCATAAATCTAGTATAATTCTCTAGAAAAACTCCTCTTCTTCAGCAAAACCCAAATTTTGGTCTTGTATTTAAAAGGGAATTGTTAAAAGTAGTGGCACTTAAAGTTTATAGAAACCTTTAAGGATTTTAACTCAATTTTTTTCTGCCCTTTATTTTAGAATTGTGTTTTCTCAAAGAAACTTTAAATAGGATAGTATAGTTAAACCTCTAACCCATCACAAGTAAACGGATTGTAGACCAAGCATAGATCTCGCTTCTGATAGTGGAAGAAGTTTCCGAACAATACTCTCCTGACATACCTTTGGTCAGATAAAATGCATGTCGTCCTATGAGGGTAGAAAAATTTTCCGCTTTTACTATATGTCTAAGCCATCAGGAAAATGCAGAGCTTATTTTTTTGGCTGTTTTGGCCTTTCTAAATAAGTTTCTGACTCTGATTCCCTTTCTGCGCTGGCCTTTCATTGATACAATAATTTCTCGATATTTTCTGATGTCATTAGAGATACTGGTGGATTACCTGCTTTGCCATAACACATTTTCATTTATTTTGTTTCAAAATAAAATTATTTTCCTTTGGAATCAAACTTAATAATACTACTGGTAATATGACTTAAAGTAAAACTGTAGTCATTCATATGAGAAATTATAATTCAAAATGCTAAGTTTTTGCAAAGAAATTCATTACCTATTTACTTATTTTAATACATATTTTTAAAAAAAATAACACTTTTCATGTGTTGGTTATCTATCTTTTTCATATTTAGGAATATATTTTCACACTATATTTAAACAACCATTACAAAAAATTAATTTTAAAAATTGTAAGAAAAATAGCATTGATTTAAAATAACGAATGTGTTTTTGGATGAAATATTTATTTAATGCAATAAACACTTTCAATGTAATCTAAAAATAAAACATCTTTTTGTGGCTTCTTTTATAAGAAATTATAACTTCTTCATAGTTAAAATTTTTATTAATGTTATCTATTATTTATCATGAAATGTTCAAAGCTCATAATCTCTTAAAGCCCCTTCAATAGTTCAAAAAAGAAAGAACAAGAACAAACAAACAAAAAATGAAGTCGATATGTCATAAAAATCTCTAAATAACACCACGCAAGAAAAATGGCAAACTTAGCAAAAATCACACCACGTACGCTTTAGAGAAGTGAACTGAAAAGAAGACAATACAAATCTGTTTTCAAAAGGAAGGAAATAAAAAAAAGTAAAAGAGAACACAGAGAAAGAGTTATGTTATTTAGGATATAAAATAATGCTTTAAGTTTAAAGGATATAGGAATCTATCTAGTATGCAAATTAACTCTTTAAAACTAAAATTAAAATGCATATATAAAGAATAATTTAAAAGATCGAGTTTCTCTTTGCATTTTGAATAATAAAGGTAATTTTGGAATTTTCTCTTTGGGGCTGTACATTGGTATTTAAACCTTTGCAGACCCAGTACATTCCCCAGGAGCTGGTATCATTTTTAGTGCAGTACCATATCGGCGATACCAATTATCGCAAGTAATTTTGGTGCCCAGTTTCCTCCCCAGAGGGAGGCTCCTGAGCTCCGTCGATGCGAATCTGTGCTAGGATTTAATTTTGCCGAGAGCATACAAGCCAAAACACTCTAGAGGTCTTTTACATGCCGTTTAAACATACAACATGGCCATTGTCAATTTTCTGTTTCATGAAAATCCACCGACTTGAGTCGTGGTTGAACCCGCAATCTTAGGTGCAGAAGGCCAGCTGACAAACTAACCTCGCCACCCTGCCGGCGTGATTTTGGAATGAAGAAACACTTTTTATAGAAATATTGCAACGAATCCTTTCAATCTGTCAACAATTCTCGAAATTTTACCACACGTATTCATGAGCTACTGTTATATAACAGTCAAAAATATTAAATAATTAAATTTATTATTTAACCTTTGCAATACAATTTCTTACTATACATTAAGTAAATGAAATTTAAGAAAACATCACTGAATGTTTTAAGTAAAAGGGAATATTTTTGTTTCTTTAACGGACTACTATTGTATATCTTTTGAACGACACTGCGGTAGGATTTTTTTTCTTATTTCAGTACATTTCTTCTAATTGAAAATGTACATCTTTTGCACATAGATGTCTGTATTGCATTAAATTAATTTTCTTTCAAAACATTAATAATTACTTTAGCTGTATCAACGCTGAATAAAGTAATTTAAGCAAAATGTTAAATGTATTATTTATACATCATCCAATTGAATTTGTACCTTTAGACTAAAAGTAAAATATATTTCATTTCTTTGTATGACAGTGACTGTTATGTAAAATGATAGTAAGGAAATTCTATTGACAAAACAAATCCTATATAGTAATCATTGTAATGATATGCATATGAATGGAAAAAAAGTGCAACTTTATGTAATTAAAGCTCACGCGTTAAAATCTGCAATATCTTTTCTTCTTCGAGTATTTTAAGAAAAATATAGTTTTAATATATGCATATAAAGCACATCAATTACTTTTAAAATATTCATATTTATTTTAAAGTATAAATATTTTGCGATAATACTTTCGTGCATATTTAATTTACTCCTTGTAATTTAGAGTCAAAATGATACTTTCATAATTTTTTTACCCCTGATTTAAAAATTGAAATAAAAAACATAACTTTGCACATAAGAATTTTAATAATTTTTTTTTAATTTGGGGTGAGGGATTTTTAACTTCATTTTTCTAAAAAAAAATGTTTCCAACAGTTATTTGATTTGGAAATTTTTAAATAAATTATGAAAATTATTAAAAGGACTCTCGTGTAGTTATTTTTTGTCTATTCAACAAAAACATAATTTAATATAACTAACACAAAATAGACTATAAGGTAGCTGAAAAACAAAACAATTTAAAAAGCTTTTGTGTGCTAAAAATTGACCATTATTTACAATATTTTTTCAATTAAAAATCCTATAATAAACTTAGCATTTTGATATTTCATCTTCTATTTAGTAAGTTTGCAATAAATTAAAACTAAGCGTTTATCAAGTGAAAGTCATGAACTATAAATTAGTGTAAAAATGCAATAAGTAATTATTGGCTTATCATTAATAATTAATAAATGTTATTGATTGTCTTTTGACCAAATAACAAATTATTTTAGAAGCAGAGGCTTAAAATCTAATTAACCTTTGAACTTTTAGTTGATAAATTACTTAGTCAATGACCGAGTAATTTGAGATTGGAAGAGATAATTGTCTCGGGGAAACTGAACCATCGGAGTTCGTGGATTTTATGCAATCAATCTCAAACAGCAAAACAGTTCTTTAGGAGCAATGAAAATTTATTGTGGAAAAACAATCCATAAAATACAGGGTACAGCACTAAAATGCGCTTAATAAATCCCAGAGGGTTTCCACACCTTCTACAGCGCCCAGACACAACTATCAGTGTTTAAAAGTACAAGTACGTAAAGTTTATTCACAAGCGACTACTCGTTAGTGAACTCTTCTTTAGCCGAATTAATACTGATTCAGTTTTCACAAGCCACTGCTATTTATAGTCTGTCGCGGCTACATTCAAGCGCTTTCTCGAAAAATCCGCTTATGTCATTGATCATGATACTGCAGATTTCTCCAGAAATTTCCAGAAGCATCCATTTGGTTGCCAAGTCACCAAAAATGGTCACCAGCAGGGTTGTTATTTCGGTAAAAATTATGCCAACTTGGTTGTATCACCAATATTTTATCAATTTTCCATTGAATCACCATAATAATTCAAAGGACTGTGTTGCTTGAGAATATTACAATTTTCATCATAAAATAAATATGACCGAAAGTAATATTAATGTATTAAGCACAGATTAAATTATTTACTGTTTTAAGTATTAATTACACACAATTCGTAACATAAATTACCACATAAATACAAAAAAATAAATAAATAAATAAAAAATACGACAAAACAATAAAGTATTTATGTTACATTAAGCACTACTTTATCATTAATTAATTAAAAATATATCAATTGAACTAAAATTTAAAGTAGTTCAAAATTTATATAAAATTATTAAGAAATAATTTGCATACGCATAGTAGCTACTTTTAATTCAAACGTCCGTTGAATTAAAAACAGTTAGTTACATAATACTGCACATAGCCTCAAAGATAAATTTCCTACTTATAATAATCACATAAATTGTACATATTTCTTTATTTAAATAATTGATCTAAAAATAACAAAATACATTAAATCCAATCATTCGCAAGAGGAATCAGCAAATTTTTTATTGTATTTAGTTAACTATAAATTTATATTGTTATAATTGCTCTCACACAATCATTATTCAAAAAGATGATTCAATAAATGTTAACTCGAATCTTTCAATTAATAAGTAAAATACCAATCCAAAAGAAAATTATTGTTTGTAAGTACAATTTATTTAAGTACTATTGATTTTATTTCAATAAAACAAAACATCTGAGGTCTGATCTTTTAGTATAAAAAGCAACACTTTACACAATTTAGAAAAGACCAATGAAAAATTTTAACTGAGAAAAATGAAATAAATAGTAAAGTAATTCTCCTTCAACAAGATAAACAGAAAAATATCCTAAATTGTCAACATCGTTTTTTGTTTTCTCAAGAGAAAAAACAATACTTGGAATATGTTTTGATACATTGATACTTTTTGATGGATTTTTTTTTTTTTATGGATTTTCAAGAAATAAAAAAGACAAAATATCTAAACTTATTTAATCACTTTAAGTTAATTTGACGTTTATAGTAAATTATTTTTTTCAGAAACCAAAAGTTTATGGAAGAAAATCAAGACTTAATGACAATTTTAAATATTTCCGTTCAAAAATGTTTTCTGAAATTAAAAGCCTCTTTTTGTTTTTATTTCGTCACAGTCATTTTAATTTAATTTATATTCAGCCTTGTTTCTATTCAACATTTTCTGTATTAGATGCGATTTAATTCACTTAAATAGAACATAAAAACCAATGGTTTAAAGGTATATAATATCCATTAAACTGGCAGAAAATGATTTTGTTTTACGGTTTTCATATATTCGCCTTCGATTTTATTGTTCCTCTACTTTTATAGATAATTCTATGTTTATAACTTATTTTATTTCTTTATTTCAACAGGGAACATATAACATTTATAAAATAGCAATAAAATTCAAACATTACCCCATTGAATTCTGCAACTCAACGAATAAATCCAAATAAATAACTATGTATTGAAACATTAAGAGTCTAGATGAAAAAGCACTATATATATTGATTCCTTTTATCATCCGGTCTGTAAACATTCGCAGGGCGAAACACTTTCCTAAAGTAATTGAAGTGAAATGCTTTTATGTTAAAATGCTAGTGCCACAATGTCTCGCCATCGAAATAACTATCATGAAGTTGGAAACAATCGAAGAAGCTAAGATTTCATAAAGGCGGATGTAATCCAACAACCTTTTTATTTTGATCTTACAGTACAAGTATTTTTTTTAAATCTCAAGTATTTATTTCTTTAAAAACTTGACAGCAAGAAAATGTTTGGTTCTTACGTATTATCGCAACAATGCCAATGTTCAAGATAATTATCCAAGTTGGCAACACCGATTACCTATGTGTCGTACGCACTGAATTGGCAATCATGCACTTCGTTTTCTAAATGATTTTGCAAAAGCGTGTAAATGATAATATTTATGATATTTAGTGTCACTTAGATTAGAAAATGGATATAAAATTTTTTTAAGAATAGTATTACAAAAAAAAAATTATTTAAGTACAATATTTGACAAAAATGAAAATAGAATGACCATTTTCAAAATATTCCTTTGGAAAACTTCTATATTATAATAATATTTTGCCTGTATACAGCCCAGACATCTGTACAGAGGTTCAACTAGAATTTTTGAAATATATATTTTAGAAGTGGGTTTATCCATTAGAGGTTTACAAAGAGGTTTACAGAGGGGACAAATTATAGGGGAAAAAATGCCAATAATTATTTCAATTGGTTGTAACTCTGAAAATAATGTGAATTTTTCAAAAATTCTAGTTGAGCCTCTGTACAGAGGTCTGAGCTATATACAGGCATAATATTATTATAATAGAAGCATTTTTTACAAGGAGAACATTTTGAAAAAAGGTTATTCTAAGTTAATGTTTTGCCGAAATATTGTATTTAAATAATTTTTTTGTCAAAAAAGTCCTTAAAACAATTTTATACATGTGTACTAATGAACAAATACCCTGAAAATTATCCATTTATGCGCTTTTTTAAAATCACGGTTCCGAACGTAGTCGGATACCTTAACCATTTGGGGACCAAAACCTGACTTTGCAGGGGGGTCCTAATATTCTTCGTTATGCCACTGACCAAATGGGTGTATTTAAATTTGATCTATTTATTTATTTGTATGAGTATGTGACAAAATTCTTTTATTTTTCATTTCTTCCTGATTTATTATAATTTTACATTCCAGATTGTTGGTTAAGTGTTTTATTACACGATATTCTTGCAATTATATTGAAAAGTATTATTCACTCAATAGTTAAATAGATACACTTTTTTTTATAAAAAATAGTTTGTTTGACAAACTGAGAGACTTTTAGAATTAGTATTCTGAAGACATACAGATAAAATGGACCTTTCTTGATTTATTTGGCTTTCATATATATATATGTATGCAGGTTTGAAAAGCTTAGCTTCAAAATTAAGTAAGTAATAAAGGAAAATAGAGCAAACTCTTTACCATCGCGTAAGGATTTGTGGGTACATAAGCCTATTTAAAGATGGAGCGAGTGCTGACGAAGGAGAACGTATAATCGAAAAGGTTTAGCTGGTGACTCCTCGCCGAAGTGTTGATTATTGTTCTACTCGGTTGCGCGCCAAAGGGCCGCCATTGTTGGATTTTATATGATTGAAACAAAATAAAGACGTTATTATAGAGATGATACCCTCCTCATGTTACCAGTAGGCCTGGGGCGTGATATATATATATATATATATATATGTATATGTATATTTTGTTTGTGTGTGTACGGTGTTTCCATGAATTAATGGACCAAATTTTAAAAGATAAAATACACTTAAAGAAGCAATTATTTTAGCAATGTGAGATTAGGCATTTAAAATTCTGGTGAAAGAACAGCTAAAACAGTTTTTATTTTCCATCATAAATATAATTTTATTTATAATTACTACGTTACCATCTACGTTGATACAAGTTTGGCAATGCCTAGTAAGTGATTGGAGAAGACATTTTCAAAGATACTTGGTGTTTCACTAACGATTGAAAGTCTCATAAAGATGTCCTCATCAGAATGAATGTCTTTATGAGCCCCGATTGGGAAAATTAATACTTGATAATTCGGAAGAAAAGGGTTGACCACGAAACTAGTTTACCTCACCAAATCTACCAAGGGCCATGTGTGTTCATTGAGATAATAACGCACAAAAAATTTGAAATGGCCCGGAGATCCATCACAATGAAACCACATAGTATTATGAACTGCGATCGGAACATTATAGATTCTGGATAGATCTTTTCCAGAAATATATGATATATCTCACAATTGAGTGGATACTACAGCAAATATGGTTCCACTTCTAGAAAGATAGTGGTTGCATGTTGGCTAAGAGTAGCACATACATGGTATTCGTGTGAATTAAAAATTCTTATGTGTAAAAGCAGTCCTATCTGTGATAGGTACATTTACAGAAAAGCTAAGAGTCGGCACCAATGCCAGATACATTTCCGACTTCTTATGGTTAAACAAAAAATGTTTCTTTATACGTATAGGGTCTTACTTTAAGGTTTGCCTCATGGATTTGCAGACATCATGTATTGCATGCATTCTACAATAGAAATATAACTAAAAATATTGGGGTAGTTCTAAGTACCGTAAGGTTATCATCAAAAAACAAAATCATTTTAATATAATTTTCACGTTAATTAAAAGTTTTTGTAAATTTTTCAAATCAATGTAATTTAGCATAGATAGACTTTGAAATTAGTAAAAAGACTTCTGTAAATATTAAGATTTGGATCAGATTAAAAGAATATATTTGTTCAGAAAAAAATTTTAAAAGAAAAAGAAAATGTGTTTTTGTCTTTCATTGAAGATATTCCTGGAAATATAAAAAAAGAATGATTACTGTGATGTCTTTTAAATATTTTCTAGTAATGCAAGTGCATTGTAGAGGAGAAAGATGATTATCATATTTTTATTTATATATATTAAAAATACAACTTTACTATTTGATTAAAAAATATATGATGCGAAAAATTAAAAATTTTTGAGTAAAATTAATTGCAATACATGTGAAAAAAAAATCTAGAAATAAAAATGAAATCTAAACGCTTAAAAAATTACCCTAAAACACATAAGTGTTTCTAACAACAACAACAAAAAAACTTTAATTACGCGATACAGTTCTCCACCTAATATATTACTGTATAAATCTCTTGAAAGCTTAACGATGATGAATTTACTTTCATTATAGGACGAGTATGTTTAAATGATAAATTGCGCTTGTTTTTGTTTAAGCATTCAAAACATCTCTTTAAACCGTTTAAAAAAAATTTATTCAGTATGCTTAACCCAAATTGCTGCTTCTAACAACTTAGAATAAAGTTAAAAGACAAACAAACTTTTAACCAGGTCATTGATTTATTGTCATAATAAACTGAGTGAAATATGACAAAAACATTATAATGATATTGGTTAATTCACTACTTCTTAACAGTGGACGTAATAACAAAGTAGAAGAGTAATATATGCTCTGGAAACATACACCTACCGTTCATTAGTCTGCAAAATACTGTATTTTTAATTCGTTTGTGTTATAAATGAGGCGGGGTTGAAAAGTGGTCTATTTTGGAAAAACCGTTTGCTCATGAAATCGATTCAGGCAGGAATCAGTAAAAAGGTATATATTGAGTTAGGTTGTATTTGTTGTCCATGTACGTAACCAAGGACTCAAGCCAACTTTATTCTGTGCCCTTAGATATTGGGAATTAGTATTTACAGAAGACTTTAAAAATGTTAATTTTCAAGCTTTATCGTGTAATCTCAACTATAGAATCTTTTTTGATTTTGATAGAAACCGTTTCATTTAATTTTGGGTATTTTAAGCTGTCTTACATATGCATTGAATGGATCTCTTAAATTTGGCATATTTCCTGAACTCCATATAAAGGAGAGGAAGCAACTGGGACCATTTATTTTATTACCATGGAAAAAATATACCCGTATGTCTTTACCGTAGAAAAGGGAAATTAAAAGATATCATCAGTGACATTGAATTTACAGTAGAACGTCATTTATCCGAATCAATTGGGACCGTACACCTTTCGGATAACCTAACACCAAATGCGATCCATACAGTATATGAAACCGGACACTATACGAATACTGAAAGTCATCACATGCGGGAGACGTATGCAAAGAAAAAGGAAAATAGGTGCAAAAGGTCGCAATTTTACCTTTATTGTGGAAAATAACTTATTTTTCGCTATACCATTCTACACCTTCTCTTTTTCGCTGCAAGGTCTCTGATTCTCTTGAGCAGCAGTAGTTGAGTAGGACAGCACTCTGATTGTTGTTGGTACCACTCCATAGCTGTCTGTAACGCAGAAAACGCATCAGCATTTAATGGACCCTTGCTACTTTCGTTGTTGTTGTTGTCCTCGTCTGCATCCGTTCATGGTCGACAGGATCGGATTCTTCTTGCCCGGAAGTCACAATCTTGTCCTCATTTAGCATTTGAAATCCACAGCCTTCTGCATCGCATGCTATCTAGGTTTCTACATCTTCTTCATTGCATTCTTGAAATCTTAAGATCGATTGGACAAAGTAGGTAATCTCCTTCCTGTGATCGTCATTGAAGTCTTTAAGGCCTTCTAAATCTAGTCACAGCTTATTCCATGCATTTTTCAGGCTCTGTCTTTCGAGTGAATCCCTGAACTGTTCGAAAAGGTATTCATATACAATACATGTAGTTGACAAAAAAAACTGGTCCGGATATTTGATGCTCCGGATAATAAACGTTCGGATAAACGACGTTCTATTGTAATTTCATTTTACACTAACAAGGGAAGGGCACTACTAAGGAAATTCATTTGGGGACGAGACTTTGTGTAATAGTAGTACTCCTTTAGGGTGTTCAATCTTCAATTTAATAGCGCCGAATAGGCAATCAATACGGAGAAAATAAACTTCGAAGTTCATACTTAGCTTTTATACAATTAAGTTTCAATTAGCTCTAGTAATGCAGTAGTCTAGGTGGTAACGTACCACGCTGTCGGAAAAGGTTCAAGCCATACGCTAAACTTTTTTTCCAATTCATTTAATTATTTTTACAATAGAATAAATTTATTTAAAAAAGGCTTATTAAATATTGAATGATATTTTATATAATTATTCCTCATTTCAGAAAGAAAAACTATAATACTATAATATAAATGTGATTACTATAATTATACAAATAACAATTATAATTCTATAAATATTTATATTATATTATTATAATATTAATTATTATATTACATTAAATTATATTTATATAATGATTTTGTACTTTCAAAAGTAAAATAGTTGCAAGTAGTTTGGTAATACATAAAATATATTATAATAACTTACTATATTAATTATTTTATAACTAACATTATAAAATAACATATATCGAAAATATTTTTAATTTAACTATTTTATAATGTTATAAAATAATATAGATATATCTTATATATTATACATCATTAATTTATTTTATAATTATATAAAATATTTAATAAGCCTTTTTTAAATAAATTTATTTAATTGTAAAAATAATTAAATGAATAGGGGAAAAAAAGTGGATCTCACGAATCGAATTCTATCTGACCGAGTGGTACGTTACCACCTATGCTACTGCATCGCTGGAGCTAATTGCAACTTAATTACGTAAAAGCTAAGTATGAATTTCGAAGGCTATTTTCTCCGAATTGACTGCCCATTCGGTGTTATTACAATGAGGGTTGAACACCCTAAAGGATTACTACTATTACACAAAGTATCGTCCCCAAATGAATTTTCTAAGTTGTGCCCTCCCCCTGTGAGCTTGTTGTTAGTAATTCCTCGAACGTGCAGAGTAACTGTTTATTCTTTGTATTCTTTCTGATAGCTGTGTTATTTTATAGTGCTAAAAGGCTTTTTATGATGATAGAAATAAAATCAAGCAATCTGAATTATTCTAAGCATGCTGAAGTTCAATTTAAATTATCATCTGCCAACTAAAATCTGCAATTTTTTGTAGTTTTCTTTACGAATTAAGAAGGATTTATGTGTGTTTAAAGTTCGAATATAGTACTTGAAGTTTGGTCGGGAGCACGTTAGTCCTCCTTCCGCACCTTCATCTCCTTTCATGAAATTTTAGATTACATTAAAACGCTTTCAAATTCTCTTTTAATAAATAATATTTAAAATTTAAAATATAACCAATGAAAATTAATAAAAAGAAGAAATTGCATTGATATGAAAAATTTACAAATATAAAACAAAACGAAGATAAAAATTTATTAAAAATCATGACTCAGAAAAATTTTTCCATGATGCAAGTGGGCAGGTGATACTCTAGCCAATACGGGTGCAGCAAAGGATTCGGAGTCAAAGAGAAAAAATATTTAGATGTGAAAAGTTAAAATGAGTTGGTATGAAGTAGAGTTTCTATGAATGGCTGGTCGAAGAGGCTAGCTATTTTTGTATTTAAGTTTAGGTGAGAAGCTCGACCAATCATTGAGTAGTAAATATAAAGAATTTAAGAATAAAATAAAAGATAAATAATATAGATAAAAGAGAACATATTTAGGAATTAAGGAAAAGCAGGATCAATTAGGATTAGGGATTGCAATACTTGTGTACCGGGATACCGAATACCGGTATTTTGAGCCATTTGAACAATTCTGTAATACCGGTATTCCCAAGTTTAAGTACCGTTTTTTCAGTATTTACTAGAAATTTTTTAAAATTTTCCAATTTATGTTCAGGGATCGCCAACATGACAAAATAGTATACGTTTTTGTTTTTATGTCTCCTTAACGGGCGAAATTAATTAGACTGTGGATATAAAGTTGCATCGTACAATCAAGAGAAGTAATAAAATTTGTAAATCATCTAAAGAGTGGTCCAAAATTATCCTATTACTGCTCAGAGCGATACAGCACACTCTCAAGATTCATAGTCTCATATTCATATCTAGGAAAACAAGGTTGTAGTTGTGAAGAAAGTGCGTAATACTTCGATATTTTTTAAATTGGCGAGTTTGTTATTCACATTGTATATGCGTATCATACTTTAAGGTTCAAAATATTTTTCAGCTTTATTATATACATACTCATAAATAATAACCCTTAATAATGAATAAGAATAACTTTAAAGAACATAAAAAATCAATTGATAATACTTCGGTTTGGTTAAATTATTTATATGATGAAAATCACATACTGTGATATGCTCGATCTTTGTCGACCTTATCGTGGGGTTTCAGCGTAAGTTAGGGGAAGTGGGATTCTCGAAATGAAGAGACATTTTAGAATTCTTAATATGACTTTTATTAAGAGTTTAACTTAAATTACTTATATATCGAACAAACTTATATTAAGTGAGAATAAACCAAAACACGTAGCCGTAGTTAACACAGATAGCGCAATTGGATCACTTATCTATATAATTATATATTCCGCCTACTCTCATTCCTAATAATATATTCGAATTCGGAAAATAATCTTCCTACCTTGAATTTTCAAGCACCGGTTCAATCAACTTCAGATATTCAGTTAAGCTCGAGTACAATGGTATGTACCTTGTATTAATGGCGAGATTTCCGTGATTCTTGGGTAAACCGTCAATTTACACTTCTACCTTTTCTGAACTGAACTTTCTCTAAATTGCCATCGCGCTTACTAAAACTTCTGTCCTTTTAAAGGTTATCTTGTTTGCATCTATCCTTCGTTTCACTTCTTGGATTTGGGTTGGAAAAGATTTGCCATTAATCGTGGCCGTCAAAGAACACAGAGATTATGTTAGAGAAAGGACGCGTGAGCCGTCACAATACCACTGGTTGAATAAGGATACTTACACTTTCTTTGTGATTTAAATAAATAAGATGTTCCTTTACTCTTTTTTCGTGATTCTTTATATATACTGTTATAATTTATAGTTACACAAAAAATAATGCGTAACTTATAAATTATAAATATAAATTATATAAAGACTGTGTATCTTTATATATGTAGCTTTTATGATATATTTACACCTCTTAGTAAAACTGACAAATAAAACAAGAAACATCTGTTTTCTTTCGTTTTCTAAAATTTCTACTCCCAGTATTAAAACCGGTATCTTGGTATTGAGATATAAAAAATACCGAATACCGGTATTGAACTTTTAGTCCGATATTGCAATCCATAATTAGGATTGATCTGGGTCTGTGAAAATTAAGATCATCAGTACAGTAGAACCTGGTTTTGTGCAGTCCTTTTTCATGCGATTTTACTTTTGTACGATCTTTTTTTCATGCGGTATATGAATTTCAATGGTTTTGGAGCCCCTGTATTGTTTTCTATCAATGTACATACATACACTTCAAGACGCTCTGTTCATTGGTTATGAACAGTCTCTCGACAATGCACGTTCCATTGCTTTCCTCACCACACTTGATTGAAGACGAAACTTTCAATGACAGTGACATTATACACAATTTGATAGATTATGAAGAGAGAAGGATATGAAGAACTGGATTCTTTAACAGCGTATACAATGTATGCTAGAATCCAGCTTTCCAACAAATCGGAAAAGCATTTTCTTAAAATAGATACTATTCCGAAAGGAGTGGGAAATTACAAAAAGCTTCAATCATGCATATCTGATTATCGTTATGCTTACAAGCAACTGACCGAATGACCTGCGTCACAAAAACTTATCACTTACCATAAAATCCGGCATATAACGACCCCTCAGGGGGCTCGCCTTCTTTAGGTGGGTACCGGTGTCACAATCCCGAGGTACCCTAGTGATCTTTTCCTTTTCCCAAGGGGTTTACTATCTTTGGTAAACACGGGTGTCACGACCCCGGGTACCCCAGTGATCCTTCTCTATTTTCGACCCTCCATCTTGTCATCCAATTTCTTCTTTTCTTCTTTTCCCGTCCAGACCACAGACCTATGAATGTTTGGCGCAGTATAGCCAAAACTGGCTCTTGCGCCATAAAACACCAAACTCAACTCAACTCGGCGTATAACGCGCGCCCATACTTTCAAGCTGAATATTTTAATTTTTAGGTATATTCGCCGTATAACGCGCACCCCTATTTTTCGATGAAATCTGGAATATTAGTATAACATTGTTCTTATGTTTTGAAGTCATTTATTCGAAGCATTATCACCAGACTTTTGAAAAAATATTATACTTCTAGAACTGCAACTCTTACAGTTCATAAGGCAAGTCATTACTTTTATATAAGTAGTATATTTCGATACATGTAGAAGTAAAAAAAACTTTTATGCTCTTCTCTTTCATTTTTTTTAAAGCTTTCGTTTTTATACCCGGCGTATAAAGCGCACCCTTAAGTTTCGATCTTATTTTTTGTGTTAAAAGTGCACGTTATACGCCGGATTTTACGGTACTTTATGGTGCCAAGAAATAAATCATTTGAAATTGTATCTTCAAGTGACGAAAGCTATTTTTAAGTAATTCATCACAGAAAGATGTGCGATTTCGATTACGATGAGTAGCAGTGAATTATATATGAGCATTTTGGAAGTTTCTTCGTGTATACATAAGAAATTAAATGCTTCCTTGCAGAATTTAATTATTAATTTTGTTTGGTACTTTCTCTCATAAATTTCGAAAATAATTTACATATTTTTTATGTGCAACTTTTTTATGCGGTCCTTTTCCACCGCATAAAAAAAAGTTTTTTGTAGTATGTCGACAAAATTGTTTGTCATATGTAAGTATTTATGAAATTTTCTAATATTTTTTTGTGTGCAATTTCTTTTATGCGATCCTTATCTACCGCACAAAAACAGGTTTTAATTGTATCTTTTCGATGTTAGTGATCGATTTATTATCAGAGTTGTCAATTTTATTAAAGAAATTGGTAGCATTTCTCCTGATCGTTTGTCTGTTTACTGATAAGCATTCCTCATAAACCAGCGAGCGTTAATAATTTGCCTGACAATTAAATTTTGAGCACTTTCTAAGCAATTAATATGAGTCTTTTCTGCATGTCCTCAAACAGGGAAGTGTAGATCAGGATCAGTTTTAGGATCAGTGAGAGGATAAGATTTTGTTTCTATTATTTAATTTTGATTTTCTGAAAATTAAGAGTAGAGTGTATGCGAATCTTTTTAAAATTTTTCTCTAATAAAAGTTACATGTTGTTTGAAATAGAGAGTTTTATCAAGGATAATTCCTAGGTATTTAGCTTGATTAAACTAGGGGATTCTATTTCCTCTGATGTAGATGTCTGGTGCTTTTTTGTATCTAGCGAAAAATATGGCTTCTGTTTTTGAGGTGTTGATTGCTAAATTTCAGGTGACCATTTTTTTACAATGAAAAGAGGGACGAAAGATTTAAGAAAAAATTACAACTTAAATATATGAAATGTTTTATTAATTCAAACAAAAATACGCTAATTACGCTTACATTCTTTTTAATTATTATCTTAAACGAGTACTTTTCCATTGAATGAATTTTTTGTCAACATTACATTAGTTCAGGAGAAACGTAAAATTCAACATAGAATAATTACATTTTCATATGGAATAGTGTACATTTTTTGAAATATTTAAAGTAACTTCACCCATTTTACCAACTTTCAGTATGTTGATTTTCCATATGAATTCTAATTTATTGAAATCGAAATATACACCAGTCTTCTAATTATTTAAACAGACAATTGCTATCGATTTTAATTTATCAGAATTTCTTTTGAAAAAACTCAACACAATTTATTATAAACGCCCAATTTACTTGCGATAAGTCAGATAAACACTCATTGAAAACTGTTATTTCCCGTGACATTCGTGTTTCAGACCATTCTTGAACTGATTATTTGTAACATTGTTTGTCATCTCTGAAAATAGAGATTTACATATCTGTTTTAAAATATTGAAAAGGAGGACACTTTTTCGAGGAAGGACAGAACCTATAAAAGGAGGACTGTCCTCCCTAAAGGAGGGTGGTTGGTCACCTCGCTATTTTCCACTTGGTAAACAAGTGGTCAAGCTGTATTAGGTATCGTGGGATCATATATGAGATGACGGCTGGTTCTTTGAGTTGACAAAGTATTGCTGTGTTGTCAGCATACATGCAAATTTCATTGTTGATAGTGGTGGGAATGTCGTTGATATAGATGTTGAAGATCACGAGAAAAAGAAGAGACCCTTTGGGGACTGAGCAGAAATTGCTGTAATATTTGAAAAGGTATTATCAATTTTGATAGAAAAAGTTCTATCGGAGGGTAGGGTTTTATCAGAACATTTGACTTGAGTCATTTGAAGTAATCGTTTTCTTAAAATTGCTACGAAACATTTGGACAAT
>BMAV01023668.1:0-26729 GCA_019973955.1 Trichonephila inaurata madagascariensis
AAATAACAGTAGAAAGATTTTACGAGAATAGTCAAAGTAATAGAGGGTTCGAGAGGAATGGGTTTCAGAATAATGATCAGAGATTAAACAACAGGGGTTACTCATTTCGAAATGAGCGAAATGATAATTTTAATAGAGGGAACCGTAGAAATAGGGGTTCGAGTGAAAATTTCAGTCGAGGCGATAGGATGCAAAGGGGACGATTAAATATTGTAAAGGTTAAAGATCAACCTCAAGAGGTGTCGACAAGAGAGACACTAGATTTCTCCGATATGTATATCACCCGTAGAACTTCCACACGTTCCTATTTTATTAAATAACACATTTTTGAAAGCGCTATGGGACGCCGGAGCAGATAAATCATTTATATCGGAAGAAGTATATAGAAAATATTTTTTCTATAAGCAAATAAAAAAATCGCGAGCCCAGGTAATAACAGCACAGGGTGCGAAATGCCAAAACATGGGGATCGTAGAATTGAATATTCGCATCAGACAATTTGAAAGAAATTGGTCATTTCATGTGTTGACGGATTTAGAATACCCGTGTATTCTAGGTATCGATTTCATAAGTGCGTCAAGAATCGTATTAGATTTTGATCAGAAATCGTTGAAAATTCAAAATTCACTGGTTGAAGATAATAAGGTAAATAAAGGGAATTTACTAGTTAATGGGTCAGAAATGAAGTTAAACATGGTGGCTAAAGTTTTACCGAAAAAGCATGTGAAAAATATAATTGGAGATAAAATTAATTGTGCCATAATCAGGGATTTAGTACTTACTTCGCGGGAACAATTAATAACAGAACAGAAAAATGACCCAGAATTAGGTCATATCTATAGATATTTAGAAAACCCGGAAGATAACTCGGTTAATGCAACGATATGTGAGAATTGGTCCCACGGTTTCCGTTTAATTGAAGGATTGTTGTTTTATGCGAAACACGCAACGTCATTAGGTGAAATGCGTGTATACATTCCAAAATCTTTAAGGAATGAAATAATGAGAGAATTTCATGACAAGCCAATTGCTGGACACTTAGGCAGATTTAAAACGTATCATAAAATTCGGACGTTTGTTATTTCCCGTACATGAGAAAATTCATTGATCAATATGTCTCTACATGCCATATGTGCCAAGTTAATAACTATAAAAACGCGTTACCAGCTGGTCGATTAAATCCAATTATATCGAATTATCCGAATGAGATAGTGACGTTAGATTTGTTAGGTCCGTATCCTATATCGAGAATAAGACGTAACCGCTATATTTTAGTAATAACCGATCATTTCAGCAAATGGACTGAAATTATACCTCTTAAAAAGGCCTCATCTCGTATAATAGCGGATATTTTTTTTGATAACTTTATATCGCGTTATGGAGCTCCAATAAAATTAATAAGTGATAATGGTCCCCAATTTATATCCGAAATTTTGAGCACTTAAGGAAAGATTAGGCATAAGGCATGTGAAGACTGTGCATATCGACCACAAGCAAATCGACTGAAAGAGTTAATCGAGATATAGTGCAAATGATTGCAAATTATGTTAATGATCAACACGATACTTGGGATCAATTTACGTGAGTTTGCTTACGCTATTCGTACGGCGGTGAATGAAACAACGGAAAATCACCTGCTGAATTATTTTTAGGTCGAAAATTGATTACACCATTTCAAAACTAGTTATGATCTCGGAAAGTTCAAAATTCAAATTTCAAAATATTTAAAAAGCTTTAAGGAAGCTAGACTAAGTAAAAAATTTAAAACAGAAGGTGGGAAAGATATTATAATAGACGTAGAAAAGACATAAAAATAAAGGAAATGTTTGTCTTATTAGAAACACACCCTGTAAGTTCAGCAGCCAACAAAGTATGTGCTAAATTTAAACAAAAATTTGGGGGACCTTATAGAGTCTTAGAGTTAAAAAATTATAATAATATTGTAATATGGAAATCAGGAAAAGATTAACGGTTAACGTAGATCAAATAAGAATATATCGTCATAGGAAATGTGACGAGGTCGAATTAGGAACAGGTATCCCAAATAGTATAAGATCAAGTCAGGAAACTCGTACTTCGGAAAAAGTACATCAAAGATTAAATGAGTCACAATATGGGAAAGAAAAATCTGTGGTGAAACGTGTTAGAGGCAAAAGGATTGGTAACCAATCAAATCAATATAAAATACAGAGAGGACCCATAAAACAAATCACTGGTCAGATCGCTTCCTAGTTCATTTGGGAATGAAAAAAAGGGAAAAGGATAAGGAATAATAGGGTATTAAAAGACAGGTGTGTCAGGGCGTGGGCCACAAAGAAAGTGGCAGAGAAAGGAACCAATAATAGTAAGAAAAGAACTTTTTCATCCAGTACTATTTCTAGAGATAGAAAGAAAAGCAGAAGAGAATCAACTGAAGTTCCATATGAAAAGAACTACAACCTAAGGCCACGACGGAGAACAGAAAAAGAACCCCGACCAGCCAAGAGACAAACAGGGGAAATCAAGGAAGGGGCGACAAGGAGATTACAAGCCCTACAGCAAGCAAAACAAGAAATTCCGACAACCGAAAAAGAAGAGGGTAGCACCATCGGGATGTTATGGTTAGCACATAAAAAAAATCAGGTTGTATTGTTTTTTTTTTAATTTCCAACAAGGGGTGGAAGAATTATTGCAAAGAAGGAAGTCTGGGCGGTGCTTGTTATGGTCAAACACTCAATGAGTGTTTTTTTAATTTGGGAACTTTTGATTTGAAAAAATTTTTTCTGGAGAAAAATTTGTAATCGCAATTTGGCTTCGATGTATGACTTCGTGAGAGGGACCCCTTTTTTGTTATAATAGTTTATTAAAAATGTTTTAATTTGTAAATATTTTATATATATATATGTTGTTGTATTGTTAGGGTATGAGGCATCTGGTTCGGGGCGGCAGTGGGCACAAAAAATTGAGTTGCCCCATTGGGAGTTTTGAACCAAATGTAATAAAAAAATTTTGGATATACAAAAATAAATTTAAAATTGTGAAATTGATTGATATTATGGAAATAGAGATAAAAGTTTTCATTTCAGGAGACTGACCCGAAAATCCTGAAAATTTGAAAATTATGAAAATTTAACCCTCAAAAAGGGGGAAATTCCAGCCCCATATAGGTTGAAAAAGATGAAAAGGGTCTGCGCCCCCAGAATTTTTTTTTTAAAAAATTTTAAATGTATAGTTATTTTAAGAAGGGGATGTTGTGGAGTGGATAAATTAAACAGAAATTTTTAATGTTGGCCTAGTTATTAAAAAATTTAGTCAGAGTTTAAATTTAAATTGAATAAAATTTTTAATTCTAAGTGATAATGAAATTAAAAAGTCAAGATAAATATTGAAATTTATAAAATTTAAAATGAGGATTTAAGAAAAATTTAAATAAAACTCAGAAAGCGAAGAAATTTAGAAATAGAGGGTGACGTAATTTATTAAGGGGCATTGAGAACCCTTAAGTAAATACGTTTTTTTTCTTGAGGGGTTTGGGCGTTCTCGCGCCCTCAAATAACCCTTGGGGTTTTTTTTGACGGCCACGAAAGGCAAAAACCTTTTAACCCAATACCCAAAAAGATAAACGAAGTAAAAGTAAATGAGATATACTTTAAAAAGGGTGAAATTTTTTATGGGTATAGCGCGGGAAGTTTAAGATAGCTTAGTGTCAATCATTCTGTCAAAGCGCGGCAAGTTTAGAGATAGCTTAGGGGGAATCTTTGATAAGAGTTAGCAGTCCGATAGCTTTAAAGGGAAAAGAAATCCAATATAAAGAAGTTGGGAAACGTCGTATATGAATTTTTAGATATCTCTAATAGGTGAAGGAAGGAGATCTGCAAAAGGGTTATTTTTGGGATGGATTTGATGAACGGGTTTTTTTATTATAATTAAGATAAAGGATCTAGTTGCGGATCTGACTTTAAAAACAAGGTTTAATTGGGGGTTAACCCCACTTTAAATAAAAATTGTCAAATTGAATTAATAATATGTTTTTAAAAAAGTATATTAAGAACACTATGCTCATCCTTTTGATAACCCACACCTCTAGCTTAGGGGGAATGAACGACATAGTCATCACAGGATGGCTATTCACAATGGCGCCCGAAGGGATAATTCTGGGGTTGGTAATGAGGTGGAAGTATGTTCTACCTGAAATGTACTTTTCAGGTCAGAGAACATTGCAGAGTTTATGAATTATAAAATAAAAGTTATTGAAATCCCAAGTAATTGTCATGCTTCTTAAAAAATCACCGGGGAAAGGGTCAAGATTGGTATTTGATATTTGATCGTTGTTAGGGAAAATACAGCCACGGATTTGCGCAGCCGGGTTTTAATTAGGGTTTTCCCCGGGCAAAAGGAATTGCAAACGCAATTTACGCGTCCCAGCAGGAAGAAATCAGAACCATCTGATTTTGTTTATCAATTAAAAATAGAAAGAAAAGAGAGAATGTCCAAAGAGTTAGGGATATATTTTATTCGACCTCGAACCACAGATCCAAGATTAGGGGGAAGGAGAAATCCACAAAAACACGATACAACTTTGTGAAGTCTTGCTAAATCTGAAGAGAGAGATATTTTGCAAATTAAAAAGAGGTTCTCATGAACGATAATATAGATAGTATTTGAGGTCAAAATGCGCATAGGATGCTCTAATTTGATGCTAATGTAGAAACTGGAGAATTCTTGGAAGTAAGCACGCAGAAGACCGGCCAACAGCAGAGAAATGATTTTTACGAGAATAGCCGTCAAAGTAATAGAGTGGTCTGAGAGGAATGTGGGTTTCAGAATAATGATCAGAGATTAAACAACAGGGGTTACTCATTTCGAAATGAGCGAAAATGATAATCTAATAGAGGACCGTAGAAATAGTTCGAGGAAAATTTCAGTCGAGTAAGTGATAGTGGATGCAAAGGACGATTAAATTATTGTGTGTGTTGTTAAAGATCAACCTCAAGAGGTGTTTATCAAGAGAGTATTTAATTAGATTCTTTCCGATATGTATATCAACGTAGAAATTCCTACACGTTCTATTTTATTAAATAACACATTTTTGAAAGCGCTTAAGGGGACGCCGGAGCAGATAAATCATTTATATCACCGGTACTGCGCCACATGCGCCATTTTTCTATAAGCAAATAAAAAATCGCGAGCCCAGGTATTGAATATTGTTAATAGGTGCGAAATGCCAAAACATGTAGATCGCAGGAATTGAATATTCGCATCAGACAATTTGAAAGAAATTGGTCATTTCATGTTGACGGATTTAGAATACCTGCAAGTATCTTCTAGGTATCGATTACAAGTAGCGTCAAGAATCGTATTAGATTTTGATCAGAAATCGTTGAAAAATTCAAATTCACTGTTGAAGATAATGCGGTAAATAAAGGGAATTTACTAAAGTTAATAATAGAAAATGAAGCTAAAACATGGTGGCTAAAGTTTTACCGAAAAGCATGTGAAAATATAATTTCGAGTAAAATTAATTAAAGCATAATCGTGATTTGAAGTACTTACTTCGCGAAATACCACAACAGAACAGAAAATGATCAGAATTAGTCGGTATCTATGTAGATATTTAGAAAACTCCGGAAGATAACCAGCACGCAACGATATGAGAATTGTCCCAGGTTTCCCGTTTAATGAGGATTGTTGTTTACGCGAAACACGCAACGTCATAGGTGCAGGTACGCGTGTATACATTCCAAAATCTTAAGCGAAATGAAAATAATGAGAGAATTTTGCTATCAGCCAATTAAGCTGGACATCAAGCAGATTTAAAACGTATCATACCCGACGTTTGTTATTTCCTTCGCACATGAGAAAATCCATTGATCAATATGTCTCTACATGCCATATAAAGGTTAATAACTATAAAACGTTACCAGCTGGTCGATTAAATCCAATTATATCGAATTATCCGAATGAGATAGTGACGTTAGATTTGTTAGGTCCGTATCCTTATATCGAGAATAAGACGTAAATTGCTATATTTTAGTAATAACCGATCATTTCAGCAAATGGACTGAAATTATAATTTTAAAAAGGCCTCATCTCGTATAATATGATATTTTTGATAACTTTATATCGCGTTATGAGCTCCAATAAAATTAATAAGGATAATGGTCCCACTTATGGTCCGAAATTTTTGAGCACTCCTATGAAAGATTAGTGGCTATAGCATGTGAAGACTGCTGTATATCGACTACAAGCAACCGGACTTGTTGGTTAATCGATATAGTGCAAAATGATTGCAAATTATACGATCAACACGATACTTGGGGATCAATTTCTGATGAGTTTGCTTACGCTTACCTGTACGGCGGTGAATGAAACAACGGGGAAAATCACCTGCTGAATTATTTTTAGGTCGAAATTGATTACACCATTTCCAAAACTAGTTATGATCTCGAAAGTTCAAAATTCAAATTCTCTGCAATATTTAAAAAAGCTAAGGAAGCTAGACTAAGTACGAAAATTAACAGGAAAAGGTGTGGGAAAGATATTATAATAGACGTAGAAAAGACATAAAATAAAGGTAAATGTTTGCCCTATTAGAAATACTACCCCTGTAAGTTCAGCAGCCAACAAAGTATAAAGCAATTTAAACAAAAATTTGAGGGACCTTATAGAGTCTAGAAGTTAAAAATTATAATAATATTGGTAATAAGGAAAATCAGGAAAAGATTAACGGTTAACGTAGATCAAATACAATATATCGTCATAGAAATGTGACGAGTGTCGAATTAGAAACGGTATCCTAAATAGTATAAGATCAAGTCAGGAAACTCGTACTTCGGGAAAAGTACATCAAAGATTAAATGAGTCACAATATGGAAAAGAAAATCTGTGGTGAACGTAAGTTAGAGGCAAAGCGGGATTGCAACCAATCAAATCAATATAAAATACAGAGAGGACCTTACAAAACAAATCACTGGTCAGATTTGCTATTTCCTAGTTCATTTGGGAAAATGAAAATAAAAGCAAAAGGATATGAATATTGTAGTATTAAAAGATCAGTTAGATCACAAGAAAGTGGCAGAGAAAGGGGAACTACCAATAGTAAGAAAAGAACTTTTCATCCAGTACTATTTCTAGAGATAGAAAGAAAAGCAGAAGAGAATCAACTGGAAGTTCCATATGAAAAGAACTACAACCTAAGCGCCACGACGTGAGAACAGAAAAGAACCCCGACCAGCCGTATGAGCATTTTCAAATATAGGTGCCGGCGAAGGGACGACAAGCGAGATTGCTAAAGCTCCCACAGCAAAACAAGAAATTCCAGTACAACCGAGGAAAGAAGAGGTAGCACCTCATCGTTGATGTGTTATGGTTGGAGCAGAACACACAGGTACCAGTTGTATTGTTTCATTTTTATGATCTTCCAACAAGTGGTCGGGAAGAATTATTGCAAAGTTAGGCTGAAGTCCTGGCGGTGCTTTAAAGAGGAGCCAAGTCAAAAACACTCACAATGAAAGTAAGTTTATTTAATTTTTGGAATCCTTGACTTGTTAAAAAATTTTTCTGGAGAAAACACGGTAATCGCAATATTTGTTTGCTCTGGATGCATGACTTCGTGAGATGCGTACCCTTTTGGTTATTTGTTATAATAGTTTATTGAAAATGCTTCTACTGTATGTAATATGTGTATATATATATGTTGTTGTATTGTTACGTACTATGAGCATCTGTCTAGGAAACGCGGCGTAGCCAGGCACTAACAATAATAATGTAAAATCGAGCTGGGGTGTTAGCTCATTGGGAGTTTTGAACCAGATGTGGAACGGATGAAAATTCTATTGTGATATACAAATAATATATAAATGAATAATTGTGAAATTTTTGATTGATATTATGGAAATAGAGACTAAAAGTTTTCTATTTCAGGAGACTGACCTCGAAAAATCCTGAAAAATTAAGTAGAAAAATTATGAAAATTATAACTTCATCAAGAAGCGAGCGGAAATTTCCCCAGCCCATATGCAGTGTTGAAGATGCAAAGATTGGGTCTGCGCAATCTGGTGAATATTTTTTTGCAGGTGCAAATTTAAGTGTATAGTTATTTAAGTAATTGGATGTTAAAAGTGAGTATAAGCATAAATTAAACACGCAATTATTAATGCGGCCTGCTATTGAGTAAATTTATTATCACGAGTTTAAATTTAAATTGAATATTAAATTTAATTCCTAAGATGAGTAATGAAAATTAAAGTCAAGATAAATATTGAAATTATAAAAGTTAAAATGAGGATTTAAGATTAAATTTAACAAAACTCTGGTGAAAGCGAAGAAATTTAGAAATAGAGATTTAGATTATCGCAATTTATTACAGCGCATTGAGAACCTCTATAACACTGCTTCTGGAGGGTTGTGACGTTCTCGCGTCCTTCTGCTAACATAACTCCTATGTTCTTGACGCACACGATTAATGGCAAAAACCTTCAACCCAATACCAAGAAGATAAACGAATGGGCCACGTAAAATGAGATATACTTTAAAAAAGCGATAGAAGCTTTGATGATAAGATATAGCGCGTAAGTTTAGAGATAGTTTATGGGAATCTTTCAGATCAAGAGTTAGCAGTCCAATAGCTTGAAGGAAAGAAGTCCAACATAAAGAAGTCGGAATCGCCGTATATAAAGTGAATTCTATAGATATCTCTCAATAGGTAGTTTAATGAGACTACAAAAGGTAATATTTATATAGGTAGTTAGATGAATCGGTTTATTATTATAATTAAGATAAAGCGATCTAGCTATGCGATCTGGACTTAAATACAAGGTTTACCTGGTGTTAACTCTCACTTTAAATAAAGTTGCCAAATTAGAATTGCTAATATAAGCTATTCTTAATAAAAGCTATATTAAGAACTACTATTTCTCATCCTTTTGATAATCCCACACCTCTAGCTTACGCGAACTGTGGAACGACATAGTCATCACAGGATGGCATTAAGTGCTCACAAACTTTGACAGACAAGGCAGAATGAGCTGGCTCATTGTCTTGGTGGAAAACCCATGACTTGCCCTACCACAATTCAATTTTCTTCATTATTTTTTCATGGTGTTCCTCAAGCGTGACCTGGAAAAGTACACGTTAATTAATAGTTTGACCTTCAGGAAACCAGAGAAGGTACACAACTCTCCTCATCATTGTCCTGAATTTTGATTTATTCGTTCGAGCATTTTGGGCTCTCAATGAAGATGGGCTCTTCCAGTGCGTGGATTGGAGTATAGTTTCAGGATCATAAATAAAAAATAAAAAAACTCAATTTTCTACACGTTATTATCCTTTTTTATAAGTTTTGGTCATTTTCAATGGTATTCAAACTGTCAGAGTAAACATTTTTGTGAGTTTTTTGTTGTTCAAACGTAAGAATTATAGGCATAATTTTGGAGCACACTTTTTGCGCCCCAAAACTGTTATGTAAAATTATATGTAACCGTGACTGACTTTTAAACATATATGCATACGTTTATTTACCTCTGAAGCAGATTACATTCTATACAATTAAACTGACTTCTTGAAATAAAATATTTACTCTCTAAGCTTTATGAATGTAAAACTTCTATCAGAAAATGTAGAAAAGTACTTGTGCACATTAGCTTGCTAACAACTTTTTTAAAAAACTTATCTTATAAAATCTGTACACTGAATGCTATTTTAGTTTAATAATAATATGCAAGATTGAAAATTTGTATGCTTTTTCATAAAATATGTTTCTGAAATTCTAGTAAAATATATGATTATATAATCCTGTACTCAAAATAAATACCGGTGGCTATCTCAAATAATTTTAATTATGGCACATTCTGATTGACAAGTTAAGAAAATACATAAAACAGTTAATACAATACAAATACTGCTGGCCTAGTATAAGGCGACATTACATCGTCCTTTCCACCGAGGGGATAGGTTATTGTAAGCCATTTTTGTCCATACGCATTACAGAGAGGCACCTATTACCATCTTTGCTATTCGTTACACTCCTCTGTTCCTACATCATCCTCGATGAGGAAACAGCAGAATTGTTTTTCCTGAGTCTCCTTCTGTGAGGCATCACTGGAATGACTTCTCCCCCTACTCCGAAGATGGAGTAACTTATCTGATGCATGATGAAGACGGATGCAATCTAAAATATCAAATTTCCTGATAGCCATACACCAAAAATATCACCAGCAGGAAGTATACAGTTCAAAATATTTCCAAATCCCCCAGCAGGAAATATACAATTCAAAACATCACTTCCCGGTAGGAGGTATACAAAGTCTAAAATATCAAATTTCCTGGCAGGAAATATACACCTTAAAATTTTCACAGAAATGGCAGCTACACATCAGAAACTACTTAAAATTTTTTTATGAACTAGGGTAAACCCAGAAATTGAATTGATAATTTCAAGTTAAGCCCATTTTCCGGTAGTGGAAATACTATTTGCGAAGAGAACAATCCCTGTGTGTTGATCCATGCTTCAGATCTCTATGATCTCTACCCTATTGAAAAACGAACTCTTTGTTCTCAGGAATACTCATCAGGCGGCGGAACAGTCACCAGTCGATCCATGCTTTGGATCTCCATGACTTAGCCACAAATTAAAATGTGTTAATTTAGTTTTCAACAGCACTCCAGGACATAGCCATCCCCAAGTGATAGTTGGTAAATGTATGGATCCGGCAAGCTAGAGTTGAGGGGATTATTCAACAGATGACATTTTTGTAATTTTAACACAACTTTTATTAAGAAATCTCTAAATTACTTAATTCTAAATAACAACTTTCTTTAAGTGAGAATAAGCCACAAATTGGAAACTGAATATTTAAGTCAGATCACACAACCAGATCAATTTATCTTAATTATATTTAGTAATTATCTGACTAGAATCTAACTTCCTATACAAAAATATTACCTTTATTGAGTAAATCTCCTACCTTGGTTGAAGACTCTTTATATTCTGCTACTTGTAGATAAGAATACCTTTCAGGCCTCATTAATCTTTCTAGTATAAATGATATTTTAATGTAGCATAGCCAAAATCTTCTTGGTTGAAGGTCGTCTAATACTGTTCCGAACTGTTCTGCACTAAGTTATTCTAAGATCGCCGTCCCATTCTCACTAAACCCTTCATCCTTTTAAAGTATATCTTATTTGCATTTTCCTGTTTCTTCTTGGTGCATTGGGTTGAAAAGTTTTGCCATTAATCGCCGTCGAAGAACTTAGGAGCAGTAAAAGAAGAAGAACGCGAGAGACGTCACAAATCCATATAATTGAGTACATCAATCAGTCATGAAGAAGAAAAGAATTGATGTTCTGAACACAATACTATTCAAAAATATATTATAGATATCTTACAAGGATACTGTACCCAAACTTTGAAAGCTAAAATGAAAATTCATAAACAGAAATTTGACGAACTTCTTCTAGTCATCACAACATATAAATTAATCCTTTGAAGGAATAAAAACTGCTTTAAAATACGTTGATATTTGACTGAATGCAAAATTCAACTTTGAAAATAAAAACACCCACAATACGAGCAGGTTCCGATGAAACTTAAAGTTAGTAAAATGAAACACATGAATGAATCCTTTGAAGGAACAAAAATACTTTCTTGCTATACTTTTTTTTTGTTAAAAAAAATTATTATTATTATTATTATTGTCTTTCTTTTAAATTCACATATATTTAATATGTGATCAAAATACTTCGATATAGTTAGAAATAAAACACAATATAATACTAAACAGGAAATATCAATCTCAAAGTGACACTCTGAAGCGTCATAGCAAGAAAATTCAATGAGTCAAAGGAAGTATGAAAAGAGAAAACTTACTAGAGAAAAAGAATTACTCAAATAAAATAGACTAATAAATCATGATTTTTATACATAATTATATATATATATATATATATATATATATATATATATATATATATATATATATATATATGCCATAAAATATAAATACACAAGTAACATACAAAAAAAAGTCAAAATGGATAAGAAAACAAAACGAATGAAACTTAGCTCATGCTCCGTGAAGACGAATGCAATCAAAAATTTCTAGTCTCCCGGTAGGAAATATACAATTTTACCTTTCTTCATAGCTGGATAGCTTTTAGAAATTCTTTATGAACTAGCAGTTCAGAATATTGAAGATAATTTTGTTAGACTAGCAGTCCTATTAAAATTAACTAACTATTCGTGCCATTCGTTGGGCGCCCTTTTATAACCTGTATTCAAAAATAACTCTGGCTGCTAGCTCAAATAATTTTATTTGGTGGCACATTCTGATTGAGCACAGTTACAAATACATAAAAACAGTTAATACAATACAAATACTAAGGGATTTGCGCGGGCTGACGTTGGCACGTCCTTTCTCCACCGAGGGGGCAGGTTGACTGGTTACTTGTCCAAACGGTCAAGAGAGGGCGCTCTATTATCATCTTTTTGCCATTCGTTACAATTATATATATATACACCCACACGCACACCATACACACACACTCATACTGTATGTATTTTTTGCACTATATTTTACAATTTCACGAATATTAAAAAATAAGTAATTTCTTCACTTAAACGTATAAAATTAAAAATTAAATAAATATTTCAACATGCAAGACAAAAAATGGAATGTGTTTCATATCGAAAAGAAAGTAAACGAATAATAAAATATACATTGATTAATGCGCAAATATCAAGAAAACAAAGAAAATCTAATTATAGCAAAGTAAACAAAAATTTTCAATTACCTTTTTTTATAATGAGAAGATTCCAGTCAAAAGACTTTTATATTTTTGACCCTTACTTCAAAATTAATAAAAGTTTGTTTGTGAATTAAAATATGTACTGTCGGTGAGGGAATATATATAAAAAAATATATTTAAAAAGTTACTGATATAAGTTTTCGTAATTAATGAAAAATTAGTTTTCTTTGTGTATTCATATTTACTGTTGGTAATTACAGTGATAATATTGTTATTGAAAATATATAGAGAGAGCACTGGTATTTTTAGATCATTAAAAATAAGTGAAGATTAATAGTTTCTTATAACTGAGAATATTTAATGATAATAACTCATTCCAAATAACTTCTCAAAGAATAATTAATAGTAGAAAATGTGTATGTGCGTAAAAAATAATATAACATATAAATAGGTTTGAAAATGTTTTAGTGACAGATAATTTACTTGAAAATATTTGGTTTTAACCAAAGAATACAATGATAAATAACTGTTTAATAATGCAAATAAAATTGAAGAATCTTTAGTTTGTTCCGCGGTATATCAGTAAATTCTTTTTCAAAATACAAATTTTGCGCATTTATTTTGAATTTAAAGATCATTTATTCTACGAATTAAATTTGTGTCTAATTTTAAATAGAAAAAATTCTTAAATAATTCTGACGAAAGCTTCTAGCTTTGTCAGTTAAATCTGAATAAATACTTAAATTAAATCAGAACATTATAAAAGAAATTATTAGTTTTAATTTTAATCCAACTGTGTTGAGTTTATTCATTTGTTTATTTGTTCTTGCTCAAATACTTTTATGAATTCTAATTTAGAAATTTTAATAATCTTGTTTTTAACAATTATAAAAATTTTAAGAACCATTTTCATGAAGTTCTTATTATTCCAATCATCTTCGTAAATAAATCATTTAATGTCAGTGGTATCTATCACATCAATAACAGACTAATGGTTGTTCATTGTAGAAAAACTAGTCTATTTTAATGTAAACTCTTAGTTTACTTTACAAATCATTTCAGTTATCTAAAACAAGGTAATAAATAACAATACATAGATATAAACAATTATTCAAATAGAAATAAACAACTTAAATTATTAAAAACGAGTTCTTATTGAGCACGTATAACTATACAACATTTGCTTGTCTTTTTTGTATTTATTCGTAGATTTCAGTTATTGCTTTTTGAAAATAGTGTTTAACACATGAATTCATTTTCTGTTTCTCTTAAATCAACAGCATTTCCATTGTATTAAATGGTTTTTACAAAAAATCTAACCTGTTTCTCATTTTTTAAAATATTTTATTTTTCTGTTTTAGATAAAATAGTGTTTTAAAAAAAATCAAAAAAAAGTTTTTTTTTTATAAAAAAACTGCTTTTTTAAAAATTTGACTAAAAATCCCTGTCATTTATCCAAATATAATTTTCTCCCTTGTGTGTTTTTTATTAATTGTTTAATTTATATTATTTTTTTAAAATTTACTTTGTAAATTAACATTCAAAATTTTTAAAATTTTATTCATTGTAATGTAATAAATAGCAGATTCCGTTAAGAAATTATAAAAAAAACTTTAAAATTTTAAAATAATAAAAAAATCACATTTTTTTAAAAACAAGGAAATATTATATTTTTAAAAAATTTTTTATAATTAAACGTTTCAAAAAAATTTTATTACCAAAAATTTAAATTAAATTCAAAAAAAAAATAAAAACGAATTGGGAGAGAGACCTCTTGTGTAAAAACGAACAAAATATTTAATCTTTTGAAAGCCCTCCATTTTTAGGGAAAAAACCTCCAAAAATTACTTTTTTTCCCTTTTAAAAGCTAAAGGGGAGTTAAAAACCCAAATTTTTAAATTATAGGGAAATTTTTTTCCCGACCCCTTCGTGAAATGACAGATAAAAAAAATTTTATTGCCAAAAGACTTTATAATTTTAATAATTTTTTTGGGCCAAAAAAAACTTTTCTAAAATTTTTAAAAACCCCCTGGGGGGTTCCCAATGGGCAGGTGAACAAACCTTTTTTTAAAACATTAACTCCCTTTTTAAAAACCCTTTTCAGGTGGGTTTTAAATCTTGGAAAAATAATTTTCTCCAAAAAATCCTCTCTAAAAAGAATTAAACCCAAGGGGCTTTTGTCCCGACGGACCCGGCCGGGGGATCTGCCTTTTTCCCCACTGCTTGGGAAATTATGAATGAGATGGGCCAGTGGCCCTTTGGCCCCCAAAAAGGGTGTTGCGCCCCTTAAATTTTAGTTTAATAAAGGGGTCTATTAGCCAAAAGGGTCAAACCGGGATGGGGTTTCATGCATTTGATTACCGGTTTTCATGCCGGTTTTGGGTAAATGACCTGGGGCAGGTTTCAATATATCAGAATATGATTGAAAACGAATGACATGTTCACACATTCTAAAAATGAGTACTTAGGTATGTTCAGAAAAATGTTTGCTTAGGATATTACTACCAGTTTTATATGTCTTTAATACAGAAGCCAAAAACTTCATTTTATATTCAAAAGACTTTTCTTTTACTGTAAAGGCAAAAATGCCCCACAAGCAACAAACAAAATATGCGCTGGCGCTAGGTTTAATGTTGGTCATTTCAACCCTGAAAGATCAAAAACCAGAAGACCAGGTAAGTCTTCCGCCACATATGACAATGATATGAAGAACACCAATAGAGACTTTTACAAATATCAAAATTCTCCATCTAACATTTTATAAAATTTAGCTTCGTAGACTATTTTCATGTACGGATTCCCTGCGATGTAATGGAGAAAAATCTGATAGATATTGCATTTCCATTTGAAATTCTCTTTGTAAACATAGTGAAGCGACACCATTTTTGAAGCAAGTAGTGACGGGTAGCAGAAGGGGTTGAAAAATGGTTAATTTATAGTAACGTTGAATGAGAAAAGTATTAGATATAGCAGAATGAACCTACTTTAGACACCCCAAACACATTTATCATCTGTAGAAAGTCGTGTTCTGTGTCTGGTGGAATTGGAAGTGAATCCTCCATTATGAGCTTATACTAAACATGAGACTATAAATTCATAAAAATACTGTTCGTAATTTGACTATTTAAAAACAGCAATTGAACAAAACGTTCAAAAATAGCGAATCGGAATGGTTTCATGCTTTACCAAGACAATACGAGCTTTTACCAGGACGATATCGCAGCTTGATATTGGACCGTGTCTACACTTCCTGAAATTTGATGTACATATCGTACAAACCCTCCCGATTAAAAGCTCAACAAACCATTACTAATCTTCCTCCCATTTGTCTGTAGAAGCCTTCATTCGGTTCCTTCCTCCAGTTATTTTAACAATGTCTATATCATGGAGATAATCAAGGTTAAATTTCTTTTTATCAGAAAATAAATTCGTTTCCACTCATTGTTCCTCGGTGTGCAATTTTTAGCCAAACTTAATCTGTCTTCTTAATGATGTTTCAAAAACTTTGGTGTTTCTTCATTTTCAAAACTTTTGTAATAGTATTTGACTAAAGACTACCAAATTGTGATATGTGAAGTTTTTTGCTGAAAATTTTTCACGAGCGAAGGACCTTTTTTCAGTTGAAATTTAAAAAATTTGTTGATCGACTTGTGCTTTCAAAATACCTTTACTTTTAGGTACGTTTTATTTTTTGAATCAGCTTTTCTAATTATGACATTATGAATGACAGTTTTAGAACGCTTTTCCTTAGTTCAGCTATTTCTTTTTGCGAGTTACCCTCTCTTTTGAAACAAAAATTCTCTCAATTCTCAAGCTTTACACTGCGGTTTCTTCGAATAAAACGTGGATAACTCAATTAAAATCAACACCTTTTCTTTTCAGGTAATGCACTCTTGAAATACTAAATCATGTGTTTTTGCACTGATTATGATGTGATATACAATAAGATAATTTGTTCTGGTAGCCTTTCTTAACATTCAATTTTTCAAAAAATTAGTAGGTTTGTATAAAATTTAGGTTTTTCTTAAATTGTCGAATCAAATACAAAAGGCTATTCACGATAAATTTTAAATACTCATGCTAAAAATTTGTGTATGATGTCTTCTTTTACAAAAAAAACCAATTTTTCTTATTGCCTTATAATTTCTTAACACTCTATAATAACTCATTGTAATTATTCATTAAACCTTATAACAATTCATTTTATTTTAATTATTCCTTTTCAATTAAGTGAAAGTATTTACCTTCTCAAACGTATTTCCTTAACTTCCAAGTACTTAACGATGAAACACATGCATAAAAGTAGTTTGTCGGCAACCATACCAAAGTTTCAAACCAAACTTATCAATTCCATCAGTTTGGAGTACATTAAGAAAGAAAAAAAATATTCTTATCTTTTTCTCCAAGCTTCTAAGAAAAAGCCACATTATAAAAAAAATTAATAAAGAAATGGTTTTTAAAGAGAAACCAGCGTTTGATTTAAATTATCCTGATATATATATATATATATATATATATATATATATATATATATATATATATAATTTTCTTCCAAAATTTCTGCGTGACTAACTATCATTATTTCAATGAAAAGAATTTTTAAATATAAGTTAAAAAATTTTTTTCAATAGAATTCATTAAAAATTTTCACGCAATTATTTCTTTTCCTCTAAGTTTTTAAATCAGCAGAATAGTTTATGCTAGAAAAAATGTCATAATATTATAATTAAAATTATGATCGCTTAACATATTTTCCACTGAGACTTAACACAGTAAACTTTACATAGTTCGGCGGTTTGTATCACATTTATGTCTCTGTGTGAATTTCATATTCATCTTTAATAATAATAAAGCATTTATTTTTTTGGTTATCTTGAAAGTGTATAAGAATTAAATTGTGTTAAGAAGCTAGATTCTGAGGAAGAATTAAATTATACATTTAATATAATATTACTTAAAATATAAAATAATTCTGATTAGATTTATTTTGCTTTCTGAAATAACTATAAGTTTGATTAAAACTCTTGAAGTATTTTTTGGGCAAGAAAGATATTTTTACTTAGGAAATGTTTGAAATAAAGCTTCACTTTGACTAAGCAGTTAAAAAATAGTGTTTCAATATTATCTTGGGGTGAGAAAACCATTATGTTCAAAGTACTAATAACAGTTGTTTTAAAAGTTTAAAACGTACATTAATGTTTTCTTCCTTTTCAAAAGAAATGAAACAATTTATATGTAATTTTACAGTTTTTAAAATGATGTATTTGGTAGTGATAAACAATAACGATGCATAATATCCTTTGCTATTTCTCAAAATTTACTAAGAAGCCTTGATAGCAGAACGATTACGATCGCAAACTCATAGTCGTTGTTTCTGTCGATTCTTCGCTTCAAATTTTGTGACAAAGGAAAACCTGCAGTATAGAGGGACTGGTGAAAATTTAAGAGGACTCGGGACCCTTTTAACAATGTTTTTTTATTTATGTATTTGAAAATTATATTTTAGCATCTATATAAAAATGGATGTTTGTATCTACAACCTCGCTTCACTCCAAAACCATTCAACCGATCACTGTGAAAATTAAAATGTATATGTATTTTTTATGAAGAAGGTTTTTGTGTTATTTTCTTTATTGCAGCTCCTCACCAGGGGGTGCTACAGCAACTTCTGCCCCGTTCAATCAATCGCCAAGTTGCCAACATGGTTGCCGAAAACAATGCCAACTTGGCTCTATCGCCATTATTTTGCTAGGTTTCCATAAAATCACCATTATAATGTAAGGAACGAATTTAACATAAAATAAATACAACAGAAAGTAGTATTAACCTATTACACATCTAGATATAAATTATTTACACTATTTTAAGTGTTCATTAAAGAAAATTTGTAATAATATGTTACTTTTGCTGAACAGAGATCAGCTTAGGAAGGTGTTCCCAAAAATCAACCCACAAGGGGACCCACTGGGGTGTTATAAATAAAGAAAAATCCTTTTATCAGCTATTAAACCTACAGACTCAAAACTTAACTAATGTGTTTTTTTGTTCGGCTAAGATGTACAAAAAACTTTTTTTTTTTGCTTAATTTGCAATTTACGTAACATTAACTTGTTAAAAACTTCTTTATCCTTCAATCTGTATTGTTTAGTTTTTCAATTCACCAGTGCGAAGAACGAGCATACTAGCTAGTATCATATAAAGTGTCTATTCAAGAAAATAACACGAGATGAAATTTTGCACATATTATTCATACAATTTTAAAAATTAAATTTTTTAAAGAAAATTATTATGAAAATTTTAAAATTTTAATCCTTTTGTATTTATTAATTTTTTTGACTTAACTCTAGGGATCTATTTTGCAATAATTTAATTAGTGTTGGAGGGGAAAAAAATTAAGTGTTTATATGCATGCCAAAATTCTGATAAAAGGCAACTTCTCTTACATTTTAATTTTTTTTTAAAAAAAAGTATTCATTTTAGAGCAAAATAGATCCTTAACTTTGTTAAATGCTTTATACGTAACACACAGGAGAAAAATGAAAGTGGAAAACAGAAACCGAGAAAAACCACTTTAAAAAGTTTATAATTCTGAAAATATAGTTATAATAAGCTTAAACTTAAAATACCACTTTAAGACATTAGTTATACATTTTTCTCTAAAATAATAGCATTTTAGTATTATTTCACCCACAAATTTTTATAAATGATTAATTTTTACAGAGTATTAGTTGCCCAAGAAAATTCAAGAAAAATGTTAAAAATAAAGAAATTTTCTGTCGAGACAAAAATTTTAATTTTTTCCTTCAAATACTTTTTGAGGTATTATATTTGCATGAAAAACACATCAGAAATAAGAACTGAAATTATAAAATTATTAATATCAAATGCCTTAATTCAAAAATTCTACATGCACACAATTCACAAAGAAAAAATTTCATTATTGCTCTACCTTGGTAATATCCTACTTCATACATTACAAATTTTTTACAGTTATTATTTCTCTTTTAAAATAGATTTTTTTTCTATCAAAGAGCTTTATTTTTAGCTTTTGTTTTTCTAAAAAGAAGGCATGGTCGAATTTCCTAATTCGTTTGTTTACATTTTTTAAATGAAATTTTTTCCAACTTTTAATTTTTTGACATACAAAAGTGATATATCAATCGAAAGATAAAAATGCAAAGAGTAAGATTAAATAACAATTAAAAAAAACAACGATATTTTGATCATTTAGGGAGGGGGGGGACAGAGTCTTTTTAATCTGTCCTGACTTTAAGTCAGCGTTTCTCAAACTGTGGGGCGTACACCCTACGGGAGCGTGATAATTGTTCAAGGGAGGCACGAGCATATCGAAAAGTCGAAAATAAAAGATTTAAAAATTACAAGTTTACTGAAAGGAAGCAAGACAAAATACATTCTGACATAATAAAAGTAAAATACACATTCACACTGATATAATATACTTATAAATGCATCGGATCTGCACAACGTATTGGTAATTAACTGATAAATAATAAGTTAAGAACAAGTTTAATAATTACTAGTGACTCACATGGGCTTGTCATATACAAAATTTAATACTTATGTTAGTAATTTGTACGGTTTATAATTAAAAAATCGTATTATTGCTTTACATCAAATACATTATTATTGAATTCAATACTTTGTTATTGTGTATGGAGGGGGACTCAAATAAAATTATGGTTGGAAATTTGGTCGATTGATTGATTGAATATTAACGTCGCACTTTTCAGCTACACGAGGGTTTTGCAACGGACTAGGCAAACCAGCATGGACGCTGACTACTGCACCACAACCAACGGAGGATGTGAAAATTGGGTCGCAAGCATTGAAAGTTTGAGAAACACTACTTTAAGTCCTTACTTTGGAATCATGTTGAAATTTGGATAATGTCTGAGGAAGGGAATCATTGAACCCATTGTCGTTCTCATCACTTAACTGCGGCTCAAAATTAATAAATCTGTTGCCAACAGCCTACGTGTAGCTTCCAAATGCGACGTTAATAAGCAATCAGTCTAATATAATATTTAACGTGTTTCCGATAGCTGCGCATTTTACAGCCTTCGCATTAGTCAGTGAGGAGTGCCTACCCAAGTAACTTTTTAGGAAGTGGCATAACTGGTCCCGAGTTCAAGACCACGAGGAGGCGGGCCCGTCTTGGCCTCAAATGTCTTTCCCGGACATATTTTCTGAAAAACTGAGAATTTCGAACAATATATCTACTGGAAACTGTGACAAGGCTGCATTATTTTGTCATGATCGTCTTTCGTACCTGGGTCTAGGACAACCACCATACACCATCATTGTTCATTTAGACCAGGGATACTCAACCTGCTGCCCAAGGGCCGCATGTGACCCACCGGCTGTTTCTGAGTGGCTCGGTCATGGCCTATTGTAGTAAGAAATTCAGTTATTTAAGAACAATGTACTAAAAATTTAGAGGGATATTCTATCAATCAAGCAAGCAAATCTATCAATTTTGCTATCAATTTTTTTTTATAGTAGAATGTAAACAAGAGGCTTAGTCATGGATGAAAAGAAAATAGAAACTTCTCCATAATTCATAAAAAATGCTTAAAAGTAAATATTTTTTGTTTGTGTTCGATAGAAAGGTTAAGGTATCCGACTACGTTTGGAACTGTGATTTTGTGGCATAAATGGATTGGTATTACGAAGGAATCTCACTTAGATTAGAAAACATGTATAAATTTGTTTTATGACATTTTGACAAAACAAATTATTTAAATATGCCAATATTTCGGCAAAAATGAATCCCTGTGAGTAAACTTTTTTCAGCTTCTTTTAGGGCCAGCTTGGTTATAATAATATATCTGCTTCGTATATAGCTCAGTCCTTTGTACAGAGGCTCAACTATGATTTTTAAAACATTCACATTATTTTCAGAGTTACAACCAAATGAAATAATTATTAATATATTAATAATTATCTTAAAATTTCTCCCCTCTGTTGTCGTAAAACATGGATAAACCCACTTCTAAGTTATATATTTCAAAAATTCTAGTTGAACCTCTGCGGAGGTCTGATCTATATACAGGCAAAATATATTATAATAGAAAACATTTTTTCTAAAAGGAGAATATTTGAAAATGGGACACTATGTTATTTTTGTCAAAATATGTACTTAAATATTTTTTTGTAATACTATTCTTAAAACATCATTTTCTAATCTAAGTGACACTAAATATCAAAATAATCCATTTGTACGCTTTTTAAAACCACGGTTCCGAACGTAGTCGGATACCCTTTAATCAATTGGGTAAAAAACCAAAGGAAAAAAATGAGTTTTAATATTTTGATTAATTTTACTTTGTCCAATGTTGCTTTGGTATTTGAGTGTTTTTTCTTTCTTTTTTTTCAATATATTCACAGTGCAGCCCACATGAATTACCCGTCTTATGTTTGCAGCCAGGTGGGAAAAATGGTTGAGTACCTCTAACTTAGAATATAAAAGGCAGTAGGTAGCATCCGGTTTATGCCTAGGTCTGGGAGATTATGAGTCAAGCACATTTATTTGTTAGAAGTAACTATTTTTACAAATATTTTACAACGTGCGATATATTGTCTACTTAAAAGTGTTGCAGATGAGACCTAATTTTTCATAGAGGCGTAAGGCTCTGAAAAATCTTCAAACGTCGCTACGCCTACCCCTGAAATTCACGTAATTCCCAGGTCACTTCTTCTTGGTGTTGCATTTTCGATGCCACGCGGTGTATATCGAAGAACAGCAAACGCATATCAACAATAGTCCTTAAATTCTTTTTCATTTGAGTATATCTCTAATGTTAAAAGATAAACTAGTTACATGATACAGTATTGCGATAAAGCAATAGAAAGTGACATAAAATGTAATCCGATTGTGACGGGCTCACGCGTCTTTTCTTTAACATGTCCTCTGGTTCCTTTTGGGGCCAAGATTAATGGCAACTCTTTTCCAACCAAAACCCAAGAAGCGAAAAGTGAAGATGGAATGCAAATGAGATAGCTTTTAAATAACAGAAGTTTCAGTAAGTCGTATGGCAATTTGAGGAATGTTATGTGAGAGATTGTGATATAAGCGTGAACTGACAGCCAGTAGAAGTTACCTTGAAGATTAAGCCATTAGGTCAAGGTGCATACCATTGCTCGCGCGCCCAGACACCTCTTCATTGGATTGAAGCTACGATTGGATTAAGGTAGGATTGACTATTGGATATTAGGACTTGTAATATTATTAGAAGTGAGATTAGGCGGGTTAGATATTGATAGTGGTCTAAGTTACGCGATTCGGTATAACTATTATTGTGTGTTTGTTCATAGTAGATTCTCTCATAAATATTATTGTCTAAATTGTTAGAGGTTTAAGTTACATTCTTAATAAAGTCATATTAAGAATTTAAAAATGCCTGTTCCTTTTGTAAACCCTACACCTCTAGCTCACGCGGATAATCAAAGAAACAGTCACCCTAGGGGGCGGTTTCACACGATTTCCGACAAATTTAACTTGTGATCGCTTATGTCTAATATCAAAAGCATTAATTTTAACTAAGTGTATGACTTCATTTTCACATAAAAGAGACATTCGTGAACAAATTTGAACTCTTATTTTCATTTAGTCATCTAATATTACTACTTTTTTTATATATAAATCCAACGAAAATATATAGCGAAATACGTATAACACGAAAAGGCGAAATGTTGGTTAACCCTAAACGATACAACGGCCCCGACAAACTGCTATGTATTGTCATGTATTGTTTTTCTTTTAATATGAAGCGAAAATCGCTTAACACGAAAAAATTTCCTTTCTGGGAATGAACAAAATACGGAACATACCAGAGATAAAAGAGGGGTGTGAAAGGAAAGAGAAGTGGTTTCATATTTTTCTGTATTATTGGACTGTTCTACTATATCATCGGAAGAATTCGTTGCAGTAGATGATGATGATGTGTGTACAGCTCAACTTATGGCAGACAAAGACATTTTGGAGTTTGTTCAAAGGTCAAATAATATCATTGATACCATACATGAAATGAAAAAGCAGCTCATGTTCCCATGTCATCCAAAATGAGCGACATCATGAAAAGTAAACACAGTTATTTATAAGTACATCTCAACGGTGAAAGGAATAACAAAATTGAATAATTTGTTAAGAAATTAAAAAAAAAAAGACAATGCAAAGAAAATATTAGATTATTTTCCAAAAACTCAATAAATGTTTTAATTTCCAAAAACACTTGAAAATTTTCTATTAAATTTCAATTTTTATAAATGTTTTGTTCCATTGATTTTTATTAAGTGCATGCATATACACATATCTATGTAAATAAAATATGCTCTAATAAGTTTAATTTTGTTGTATATATACTTTTTTGTACAATATCTTTTAAAACGAAATTTTTTTATTCGTAAAAAATTGTTCAGTCCCTTCAGTTTCAAGTTAAATGATTTTGATTACAATTTATCATATAAATTTCTTACTGGTATTTGCACATTGAAACATTTAAGTTAATGCAATTTTTATGACAAACTAATCGTTTATAAAAATATTTTAAAGGCTATTTTTATTAATGTTTTCTGATATTTCGATGCATCATTATTTCCCAGTTTGTTATTAATTTCAAGCTTGCAATAGTCTTTTAAAAATAAACCAGGAGAAGAAAGTAGAAATTATCCTTCATTCATATTACACAAAAACGATGCTGTTTGGTATTAAATCCTATTTCACTAATCAGAATTGCTTGAAGAATGTAACAGAATGGACCGGAGAAAATTCTTAATTACACAGCACCTTTCCCCCACGCAGTGAAAGAACATTCTAGAAGGAATGAAAAGAGTTGAAATGGGTCCATAATCATTCGATTGCTGTGCGGATTTAGAAAATTAAGATTTATTAATTAATGGAAGAGTAAAGTGAACGAAAGAAAATGTTGCGGAAGTTTGGCTAATATGCGAAATGATTTCATCCGCTTCCCTTTGGGGCCCAAAAAGTTAGTCCATCTAAAGAGTAAAAGTTCAGGAAGCCATATGTAAGTTCTTTATTTACAAATTACTAATTAAGAGTGAATTTGCTTTTCTAGTGGTTTTTCGAACGCAGGTTTATTTACAGGGAAATATTTTTTCCCTTGCATTTTTTTATAGAGTTGGCTCATTCGCTTGAAAGACCTCTAAGAAATTCAATAATTCTGAATATTATTGAAGTATTCAATAATTAGCAAGCCTGGCCAATTCATACATATTTACATACATTCGTACGCTGTATATATATATATATATATATATATATATATATATATATATATATATATATATATATTTACATATGTTGCAGTACTCACGAAGTAAGTTGTACCATCTACTTTATTGCATTGACTTTAAATCTTTACTAGTAGAATATAATTTATTGTTATATTTTAATAGTATAGTATATTTTATTTGTAACATTTAAACTTCTCCTAATATTCCTTCCTTTCCCTCTGGTTCAGTAGTATAGGTAAATTACCGGTGAAGGTTGGCTAGCCCTAAAATTTTGTTTAAACCTACAATCTTGGTTCCTAAGTCCAGGAGTTTGCTAATGGACTATTGTGGCTAATATTTTCTACTGTTTTGACTAGTTATACTTAGGTTTTATAGCTATTTGTATATATTTAAGGATTATACATATATAGTTAACATTCTCTACTGTAAAGACATGAATCATTATTAATCACTATAGCTGAAGCATATAAAAAAAATAGAAATTGCAATATAAACCAGACATTAGAATTTAGAAAAGTTATGTTAAAAGTTATAAAAAATAATAGATTTTAATATATAGAGAGAGAGGGAGAGATGTTGCAGTATTATAAAACATTACTGAATTGCTGACTATATAACATTGCTGATATATATAGAGTGAAGTACGTTTAACGTGAAAATGTTTGAGACGAAATATCGGTTAACACGAAACAGTTCCGACAAACTATTAAGTATTTGCATGCATTTTTTCTCTCTTAACACGAAGCAAAAATCACTTAACATGAATGAGTGAGTGAGTGCATACTAATGTCGCACTATAAAGCGACACGAGGGTTTTTAGCGACGGACCTCGTAGTTTTGAACCATGATCAAGTGATCAGGACGACACCTGAGCTGGCACCCCCTCTTCTAACTGCCACACGACACTAATGGGAGGACGTTTGAGCTCTCAACAGATTTAACATGCATCGCTCCTTTACACGGTGTGTCTTCAGTGTTACTGCGCTTAACATGAAAAAAATTTCCTTTCTTGGAATGAACAAAACACGGAAAACACTAACCGTGAAGGCGAGATTTAAAATGGGTGTGAAATAAAAGAGAGGTGGTTTCCTATGTTTCTGTAGAAGGAACACTTGACTTTAAATACCCTTGGAACAGCCTAAGACACGAGCCAATTTCTTTCATTTAATCCAGCTTCGTCTACCTTCGCCCACAAACTCCACACAAAACGTCTCATCCCTCACCTTTTGGCTTTGGAATTCAATGATGGTACATCGCAAAGTGAGTAAAAATCAGTGAGTTTGGTTCACCTTTTTTCTTTTTTTCCCCGTTTTAGATGACTTTTTTTATGAGCATGATGGCAAAGAGAACTCAGGGGGAAAGCAAACTGTTATTTCGCTTTAATTTAAGATGGAGCTTCTGAAGGCTGTTGATCAAAAGCAGAAGATGAAAATGGAAGTCTGTAAAGGTTTTGGTGTTGCTAAATCTACATTTTTAACAATAATTATAAAAGAGAGCAAATTAATTATTAATTACGTGTATTTATTAAATACACATGCTACATTTATTAAATACATATCTATGTAAGTAAAACGCAATCTAATAAATTTAATTTTGTTGAATATATGTCTTTTTTGCAACATCTTTTAACACGAAATTCTATTAACGCGAAAAAAATATTTCAGTTTCATGTTAAGTGATTTTTACTGTATATATATGACATGTTTTGAGCCAGAATCAGACTTAGTTTTAAA
>BMAV01023669.1:0-88377 GCA_019973955.1 Trichonephila inaurata madagascariensis
TGTAACATACCGAAAGTTGTATCTTGACTCTTTTTTCAATTTTACTTTAAATTTTTAAATACTTTTACTTTTAAAAAATTAAATTCTTCGAGGGAGGCGTTTTAACAAAAAGTTTTTTTTCTTATAACTTTTGGAAAATCTTTGAAAAAATTTTTCCCGTATCTTTATAATTGTTTTACTTAAATCGTAGACCCCCTGATTTTAAATTAAAAACTTCCAAATTTGCAAAAATTTTTATCAATATAAAACTCTAACGTTATTAATTAATTACTTTTGTTTCAAGTAATTTAATTTAGATTAATATCATTTGAAAAGTTTCCGTCGGATAAATAGCTTTTTGTTTCATATAAGAGTTTTCAAAAAACTCCTTTCTTCATAATTTCTTATCTAAATTACTTTACGAGTAAAATTACTATTGAAAAATAATGAATGGTTAAATTAAAGTATAAATATTTTATCACGAAGTCAGTTTCATTTTATTTTAAATAATTGGTTACAAATAGCTAAAAGTAATTTCTTGGATTTTCTTCGGTCCCAAAATTTCCCCACTGGGGAAAAAGTATTTTCCAAATAAGTTATCTTAGTTGAAAGTCCAAAAGCTTTAGAAATTTATTCCCGTAACCTAAAATTTCATTTAACCAATTTTTTTTTTTTGAATTTTCTGGTGGCCCTATCTTTTGAAAAACTTGCCAGGGAAATTTCAGATCTTTTTAAAAATTATTTTTTTAAGATGTTTGAAGTTTTGAGCTATGGTTTTTTTTCGGTTTCTTTTAAAGCATTTTTTTTCCACTTAAATAGAATTTAAAAAATTTTTTTTGAACTTTTAGTTTGAAATGGTTATTAATTCATTTCATTACAAAATCACGATTATTTTTTTTGAGTTTTTTGAGTTTATAATTAATTAATTAAGATTAATTTTTATGGAACCTTTAAAAACGTTATATAATTTAAAAAAGCTTTTTATTAATTATTTTTTTTTTTTGTAGAAAAATTAAAGGCCAAATGGTTCTCAGGTTGCTTGAGAAACAATATTCGAAGAGATGGAATACTACAAAAGTATATCAAAAAAGTCCCCCAGCTGATTCTGCAATTAGACCCCAAAACAAAACGAATTCAAATTTGTAGATATAACTGAATATTTCCTTGATGTACCAAACTACATTATACTAAACATATTGAGAACTATATTTTTGTATTTTAGAATTGACAAAATCTAAAACTTCTAAACTGTCCCAATTTAAAAATGAAAAAAAAAATTTAAAAAATGGCAAACCTGTCTCTCTTTGCTTAAGTTAGTATCATTTTACTTGTACATAAATACTCTGTGTTTCAAAAATTTTTGTGAAAATTTTGGTTGATAAAACTGAATAAAAAGCGAACAAATGCTCTCAATATTATGCAAAAAAATATTTTGGAAATTAAAAAAAATTATTTTCAGTCATATTTTAAATAAAATAGTGTTTCAATGCAGCAAACATTTAAAAAAATATTAAAAAATTTGAGATTTACGGGCATTATAATTTTTTTTCTTATGACTTCCAAACTTTAAATTTTGTTTTCTCAGATTTAATTTGTGGTATAATGTTTTTTAATTCCTATATTTTTTTTTGTTCAAAATAGAAACTTGAAATTTCTTTATATCCCAAACGTATATTCTATAAAAATTAGTATGGATTTAGGGTGATCTCTAGTTATTTTTCTAAAAAAAAGTAAAAATTGATATTTTAAAAAAAATTTTGCGTTTTTTTAGGTTTTCGAGAAAATAATTATTAAAATCATCAAAAAGGGATTGGTTTTAAATCCTTATTAACTTTTGTTAACAATAACCTAAGAAATATAAATAACTAATTTTAAATGACTAAAAATTTTAAAAATTGAGTATTTTATAAAAGTTTGAAAAAATTCAAAAATTCCTAATTTTTTAAAATTGTAAAATAATTGCTAGTCAAACTATTTTTACTTACAAAAATCAGCAATAATATAATCTAAATAAAAAACATTAATTATTTTTATTGTAACTGTCTCCAAAAACATTTTTTGAAAAAGGGTACCGTGTAGCCATAATCAACTGCTATTTTTGAAGGTATTCTCATATCAAAACATATAACAATGATTATCTTATTTTTTAAGGATGTAAAAGTAAAATAAAATCACCCTTTACCTGAACTTAATTCTAAATTTGTTCAAAAGAAAAATTTTTTTTTGAAAAAACCAAATTTAAAAAGTAAAAATTTAAACCCCCAAAATTTTTTTTATACATCATTTCCCTTAAAAAAATACATGAATAGGGGCTGATTAAAACAGAAAACACTCGAATAAAAATTGTTACAATGCAAAGCTAAGAGGTGTTTTTTTTTTCTTTGTATCCTAGTAATAAGGGTTTTTTTTTACTAAATTTTAGTGTATTTCTTATATAAGTAATATTCAGAGATATCTAGAATGTTATTTAATATTTAAATTCCTATAAGTATGCGAAAGGTATTAAATTTTCAACTAGAAAGACATAAATAAACTCGTAACTGCAAGTTTAAGCCATTTTTAATTTAATTTTACCCTCCAAAAATTCTTTAACTTTGAAAATGTTTAGAATGCGTATATAAAATTAGAATTGTTATAAAACTGCATACATGTTTCTTAAGCGCTTTATGTGTGTTTCATTTTCAAGAATTTAATGTTAAATTGTATACTACAAAAATGGGACAAATGTCCGAAGTGAGTTTTAATGAATTCTTATGAGGTAATAAATACTTCATTTTCATCTTAAATGTTCGTATAATAAGATATTTCTAATTTTTGCTACCTTTTAATTTTTGTTGTATGATTCATTGCTAGATATTACTAAGCTATGAATGATTAAACAAATATGACGATATTTGCTGCCTACTTGTATAATATATTGTATAAGTACAGTGGAAGCTCACTTAACTAGCGTAATATGTTCCAAAGTCTTTCTCGTAATGCAAACATTTATTGAGCGAAAATCCCTTTTTTGTGACGTATGTATAAATTAATTTGAAGTACAATAATGCATTTCACGCCGAAAAAAAATACTTATATTCATCGAAACGTACCATATAAAAATGTGAATATGGTTTTCAGAAAATTAAAATTAAATATAGTAATAAAATGAAATAATTAGTTTATTATTCACTCTACATATCCAATTCTTTTTTTGTTCGAATAATTTGTTGAGGCATTTTTTTGTCTGCGTTTCAAAATTTGATGGAAATTAAATTCAGCATTATCATTAGATAGGGTGTCCTGAAACTTGACGATAAGCGGGAAAGAGGTGAAAGGTGGGATCATATCTTCTCAAGGGAAAATGAAAAAATCCTTTCTCTTGGCGAAGTATTTATTTATCCAACGCCCGTGCTGGGCTTTTTGACCATTTGACGCCAAGCCTCCCATTATCGAATGAAGACGTCGTTAGTCGGGTACTCATCGAGTCCAGTGCATTATTAAAGCAAATGGTCGTCATCCATTCTATTCTGGCCGCAGATCGGGCAAGCTTCGTCAGCAGTGAAGCCAGTAGAGGTATACTCCCAAAAAGTCATGTCCGGTGGTTAAGAGAAACAGCCTCGTCTTTTCCAAGTTTCCTCAGGATTGGACCCACAGGGACAAAAGTTTCCCATGGCTTTCCAAAGCTCCTGGTTCTTTAGGTCACTGCATTATACTTGTCAATGTATGTGGAAATAATGTTCTTTGCTCTTCTGAGGGTCAAGAGGACGTTCCGGTTGAGATGACTAGGCTCCTTGCTGGGCTTTAAAGTCAGCTCTGTTATTGCCGGGGAAACCCAACATGACTTGGGACCCGTTTTAAGGACTTTTGCAGTAGCTAGGCCAGTAGCTGGTGATTGTGTTGTAGCTTCACAGACAGTCAAGACCTCACCATTGTAGTTGATGGCGTTTCTTCCCACGGTCAATGAGTACTCAAACAGCAGGCAGAACCATCCAGTGCCGACTCCATTTTTTCTAGCAGGTTTGAACCATCAGTGTAGATATGGAGCCACTCACTAACTGGATATCTTTGTTCGATAGTTTGTTTCCAGTGCGCAAGACTTTAGCTCGTCGGGAATGGCATCAGCTTTATAACCAGAAGTCAAAATTTAAGGCAATATTTAATTTAATATTTTTAGGTTTTAAATATGATATAAAATCACATACATAATTATAAAGACCAACCACTTATTATTGCACTTTTTTTTATTGTTGTAATGTATTTGGTTTATTTTTACTTGACTACACCCATATTTTTTAGTTGAAGTGACTAATGAACGAAGCATATAAACCACAAAGCATGGTACCTTCTGATATATTTGGAGGAACTAGTATTAAGACTTTGATTTGGTACGTGGAGTTACGTGGAAAGGAAAAGTGACATGTTACGTGGAAAGGAGAACTGAAATATTTGAATCAATAGGTTTACTTGTATTCAAAAGGACACCAATGTATTTAATTTTAAAGATATTTATCTCTTAAATATGAGAATAGCAACTCTCTGAGAAAATTTAATAAATCATTTGTAAGATCTATAAACAGTTTTTATTTTGAAGAAACTCAATTATCACTTTTATGCTGTTTCAAATGCCATTCGATCGACAGAGTTAGATAGAGGAACATTGAAACTCATCATTATTACGTCTATCGTCAGCAGCTATGAGCGCCATACATCATGCACCAGAAAGAACAATTTGAGGGGGCAGTCAGGGGCCTCTCACCTCTCTTCTCCTTCCCCCAATCTCTCGAAAGGACTTTCAGCTCGATGAATATTTGGAGTTCATCCATACCACATAGACAGTATACATTTACAAACATCCATGATTCCTCTGAGATTCGAATCCAGGTCTATGGCACAACAGCTAGAGTCACTAATCACTATACCGTTTGGGTGACATATATATACATATTATTATATGTATGTTATATATTATCCCTTTAAGACCCGAATTTTATTTTTATCCTTAAATATTAAATTCTTCTGGCTATTAATACTATATGGACCCCAATGACACTGGGAAAAATAATAAACAAATTCCCACTCCTCCTCTGGAATGTAGACGGTACCCGCACGATCGTGCGGGTTGGGCGTTAACTGTGAAACAGGTCACATATGAAATTTTACGAGTTATACATTTTTAGCTCTAAGTTGATAGAAGAAACAATCTTAATTCAACTAAAATTGTTACAAATAAGGAAATTATTGATGCATAATTAACTCTTTTATTAATTCATTATTTATTTACTGTAAAAATATTTTGTTTTGTTTTTGACAAGTATAAATAACCATTGCATTCTTCACAGCATGTTTTCGAACTGCTTTCGCAGTTTTCAAATCTGCACTTGCGAGGCCTTGAAATGTCATCAACACATCGAAAAGGGCTATACATGCCAAGTCTTTTATCCTGAATGACCAGGATAAATGCCATGACATGTATAGCAGGTGGATTATAAAGCTTCGATATTTTTGCGAATGAAATTACAACACTTTTTTCTTCATATCATCAGTTAAAATACTTTTGTTAGTAGGTGGAGAGGCTGATAACGCACTTCAACTATCTCTAACTTAAATTTTAAGCGATCCATTTAGATTTTTAGAAAATTTTTATTTCATATTGCATCTTGTTGGAACAGAAACAGAGAATTTGTAACAGCTAAATCAATGTAATGAATGTGTTCAAGAGACTTTTATGGTAAAGAATGATCCAAAATTCTCTTTTTATTTCAAATATTCCCATGTTTTTCTTCATCGCTCTCATTTGAACTTGATTCTCCTTCCAGTATACGCGATTCATATGTTTTGTTCGAAGCGTTGTCATCATCCGAGAGATCACTAAGTTCTGATCTCTGATCAGAAAAGAAAATTCGCATTTTAAGTACTTACCTTTACAGCTGCAGTGACTCAAATACGCCCAACCCGCGCGATCGTGCGGGTTACAAAATCCCGAGTCTTACAAGCAACATTAATCGAGTATACTTAATTTTTTTCTATTTTACAATTATTTAAACATTAATACAAAAATTTAATCGAAGGAACACGAAGGAATCGAATACGAAAAATTAATCGAAGCAATTGAAATATATCGATAATTACCTTTTTACTACAGATAAATGAAGACGTATGTTCGTTGTATTTGAAAACAAAGCTAGGTTTGCCAACTGAAAGTAAAACATGGACCACAACCATCGTCTGTTGATAAAAAGTAACACTACACTTTCCGAAAACTGGCTCAGTCGTTAGATTCGTGATTTTCTTACATATCACTATTCCAGAAGCAAAAACGTATAAGAATATTTAACCCGCACGATCGTGAGGGTTGGGTCTTTAAGGGTTATATATAGGTGGAATAACCGAATCTTTTCCCTATACATCTCTCATGGTGTGAAATTACTAAAAACAAAATATCAACCGCAAAATAACTTAGAAATGTTGACAGTTCTTCATTAAGGATGAACACTATAAATCTTTGAGTAATTGAGTAATTACTTATCAACTTTACACTTCAATGATACAAGAGGGCTATCCGACATGAATTTAGAAATAATTAATGTTACGAAAGTAAAAATTGTCCGTACCAATTGCAAGAGTATAAATGATAAAATTTTATTCAATATGTCCTTAATTAGACGGTACTACTCACAATGATACAAGTAAGACAGATCGCACATTTTCACTCAGAAGCAAATCTATTTTTATTCAATGCAAGATTAATTCGATGCATTTTTTGTCAATTTTTAAAGAGGTAAATTGTGGTTTACAAATGAAAAAAAAATAGCGCATCTCTTTTCTTAAGCACTCAGAATAAATGAATAAGTAAGAAAAACAATCCTAAAATTCTTCGATGCATATAATTCTTGAGGCAATTTTACATTCCTTATACCACAAAATCATTATTTCTGCGCCTTTCTCAGTTCATCTTTTATCGGTTTACCCTCAAGCATTTGTATAATTAAAAGATATTTGAAATAAAACTTAGATAAGAAGATATACTAATTCGTCGACTGTACCTTCTTCCACTTCCAGGTGTTTTCTATCAATGCATCAAATCAAAATAACACAAACCTCTTATTATCGCAAAATTATAAGCAATACCTGAAGCCATACGAAGTAAAAATTAACAATCGACAATGTCTCAAGCACTTTACAATGCACTATCTCATTAAAGATCATTGGTTTTTATTTACTTCTTAATTTACTAACGGGGCACAAATCTCGGAACTCGAATTATTTATTTGTCTCCAATTTTCGCTGAAATAACCCCTAGGGGAAATAACTGTTGTTAGAGTTGTCGAAGAAAACCGTCCAGGCGGTACTGCTACTTTATCTGGTACTGCCAAACCAATTAAAATCGATTCCTACAGTTTCTCTGAACCTGGTCTAATTAAGTACGAGTTAGATCTTCACCTAACGGCCTAGTAATTAGATGAAATTAAAACTTCACCTCTGTTTGTCTTCGATTTTTACTCAACATCATTTACACACGATTTTAGTCTCTTACAATGAAATGTGGGAGGACCTTAGAGAGGACAATTGACAATCTGTGAGGAAACATATATTTAGTAATGATTCAAACATTGTTGCATTCTATGAACAATTTTAATAAGGAATATTTAGCAAAGGGTATTCAGCAGTTTATGTGGAAAAATCAGTGAATGTAATTAGCTTATTATTGCACTTTTTACAAAGTCACTGCTGGTCTAGTAGACTTATTTCCGAAACAAGCGAGAGTGTTAGCTGATGTTCCTTTATTTCAGTTATTTTCTACGAATGAATTTCATGTTTATCGCGACGATGTAATTTTATAAAAGTTAAATATTTGCTTTGTTTTATTCAGTTAAGATTACGCATATTTTATAAAGACCATCAATACGAGTGCTTTAGGTACCTAAGTAATAACACATTTAACGTATCTGAAAGTCATCAAAAAAGAAAAAAAGAAAATTCAATTACACATTTCAGTTTTTTTTCTGGATGAAATTATTTTATAATCAGGTAAAATGGTAAGATGTATTTCATTCTCTTATTGAAATCTTTGCTCTTATGGTAATAGACTTGAGTATGGTTTAAATTTCTAGTTATAAATGTACATTTTTGGTATCCTCTACTGAAGTTTAATTAATCATTTCAGCAAACTACAACTATACTCGGACACTTTTCTTAATTCTTTCTCCTATAATCACTTCTTTAAAGAACAATCTATCATCTTTATACAATTTTTCATCATTTTTCAATGTTCTGTTAATCATTGATTTTTCAGTGTTCCATAGCGTGGAACACCTAAATTCACTAGCTACTGAAACCATTAAATTCCACTGTAAATGAATAAAAATACATTTTTACAATTTACTTTGAACTATCCTTAACAGTCATAGATGGCAAATGGCATAAAAGTAAGGTTCGGTCTATTTTAATTTTTTTTTGTCACTCTCTTTTTGAATTTGCATGCCATTTTTTCTTTGGTGCTTAAAAAATGGCTTGACATAAATGCTTTTACTGTTGAAATTTTGCTATCGTTTGTTTTATAAAATTTCTGTACATATATATTCTTTCCTGTAAATATGATTATTTTTTTTTTCTAATTATTATTTGTTTTTGAAATGCCCGGTTTTTGGCGCATGCACTAAAAATCGCGCTTTCACAGAACCCGGAATAAAAAGTTATAAAAAACCCCCAAATATTTTTATGTTTTTACCACGGGTGAAATGCCGGAAAAGTTTCGTCAAACGAAGAAAAGACCTTTTTAAAGAACTTGTAACTAAACAAAATTTTATCTTTTTTTTAAAAAAAAATTATATGGAATGTTTTTTTTTTTTTTTCTTTTTTTTGGAAGGGAGTAGAATAGCAGACATCCTGTTGTTCCCCTGGATATACTAAATGCCTATAGATAAAATAAAGGTTTTTTTTATATGTGGGACCCGCACATATATTTTTTTATGAATGTTGTCAGCCGCACTATATTCAGAGCTCTAGCGTTTCAGTGTTCGAACTCATAGAACAATAAAATAAAGAATGGTACATATAACTGTTACAAAAATTTGCCTGCCTACTCCTTTCCGCCTAAATAGATTTTCAATCACTTTTTTTTGTTTGGTTGTTGTTGAAATTCCAGCGTTAAATGGTTGTGAAACTAAAGGATTAAGCCAGTTTTTAAAGTAGAACAATATGTTAAATTATGCCAAACTTAGTTAATGATCTATAAACTTTTAGTCAATTGACTATTTTGTGTAGCTTTTTGGGGTTTTTATCCCCCTTTCTGACGAAGTCAGACCGAGGCCCACGAAATTCATCGTGGGGGGGCTAGAAGTACCCTGTCTTTGGGCCCTTTGAGCACCATCGGTGACAGCAGAATTAGCTCGGCGAAATTTCGAAGGAGATGATGGCGAAACCACCTTTCCCTCCCAAAATTTAGGCATGGAACCCGAAGGGGAGGGAAATATTATTCGTCCCCCCCTTTGTGATTCGCCCAAAGACTTTCACCCACCGTTTTTAACGAGCACGTACCCGGTACCGGAAGGTATTTGGGGCACGGCCAGGTTCCGATCTGGATTCCGATGCTCTAACCATAGGCTACCCACGGCCTCTATGAATATAAAGTAATACGTCCTTTAGTTTCGAAAAATTATTTGATATATTGGGATTGTTTTGAAGAAAAGTATTTTATATAAATATAATTATGCTTATGATTAGATAAGAAATGCATTAAAAGTCTTACTCAGCTGAATTATTTCCAACGCAACACTGAGATCTGAAAACATACAATGTCCATAGTTACACCACGCCCATCCAAATGAACACCATTAAATGAAAAAAACAAAAAGGGGGTTATCGAGGGAAAAACTGACAGTCGGTGAAGTGATTGAAATGACAGTCACCTGCAAGGTCAGGAAGAAGATGAAAATAGTATTGAAAATTATCGTCAAGGTTGGCAACAACTATTATGACAAACCTCGACATTGAATGAAAGAGAATTTGGATATCTTCATTTGATGGAATGTATAAGTACATGCTGCCTTTCCATATTACCAATTTTTAATCTGATTTTGTAATGTCCCGAAATAAATTGCGTTGATTTATACGTTTAAATATTATTTAATGCTAAGAGTTGCTTGAATCTATAAGCTTTAGATACATTAATTTGATATCGGTATGCTGCTACTTTTTTCTGCCAAATAATTTTGCAGTTTATTTAAAATTATTCCAAAAAATTTATACATATACATATTCTATTCGGGTTCTACGATTTTATGCAAATCAGTCACAGGTACAAGACAGTTCTTAAGAGCGATGAGAATTTATTATCGGAAATCCAATTTTTTAAATACAGAATTCAACGCAATATTCACAGAATAAATCCAGAAGGTCTTCATAATTCCCGCACTCAAACAAATTTTCAGTGTTTAAAAAAAGTATGAAAAGGATTCAAAGATAGCCGAGCTAATCGGCATTCACGGTCGGCAATTTTAAATACCAGTCAAAACAATACCACTAATGGATTCGGTTGAAACAAGACTGACCTCGTTTCGAGCATCCTATTTATAAGTCCAGGGAAACTTGAGAAAAAAAGCTGGCGTCAAGAACTGAAAAAAATGTATTTTTTCCCGTTTTGAAGAATCCCGAGGGTACCAAACTGAACACGTTGGCCAATGGGCCAAAAAAGGGGCGCCAAAGTCAACCCAAACGCAACTTGGCTGTATCGTCAAGATTTCTCATTAAATCGCTACTAAAAGTTAAAGGAACGCGGGTGCTTGCAAATATTACAATTTTAACGTAAATTAAATATAATTTAGAGTAAGATATATATAAAAATTAAAATCCAAACAAATTTTTTCATTTTTACCAAAATTTCAATATAATTTTTCAACGTCCGGGGAAAACGAATATACCTGCTCGCCCCACGATACATTTTTGAAGCATGCTCGTTTTTTACGTGAAGAAATTCTTTAAAAACTTAACCTAAATTTCAATACCCCTATCCGCAAGTTAAAAACACACACAAGGAAGCCATTCAAAAATAGAACAAGAACGTAAAAAATACAGCCAAGTTTTCAGATATTTCCTTTTTATTTGTTTTGTTTTTTATGTACAAACAAATGGGTTTTAGAAAAAAAAATTATACATTTGATTTGAAAAAGTTCTTGTAGTAGTAAAACTTGAAGAGAATTTATTAATTTTAAGCTTCAGTTTTTTCCCAATATTTTTCTTTAACTTGTGTTACAATATTTGATAAAAAAAATTGATGAATCATAGGATTTTGCATCTAATTATCAACTGGTTTGTGTTGGTGCTTACTAAGATCTGATTTTGCATTTTTAAACTAATATCTCTTTCCATTAAAATCCTATATAAATTTTGAGCTTTAAGCATCAAAAATAAATTTAAATCAACTTCTCGAAGCGGAGGTTTCCGGTCATTAATACAACATTACAAATTTTAATATCTTATCAGATTACGCTATATTAAATTATTCCAAAATAATGAGAAATATACTTAGAAACATGAAGAAAGAATGAAATCAAAGACGAAAGAAGCTGCACTAATTTATAATGTTATGAAAAACAACTATTTGTGTACTTCAGTTGATTCATTTATCATATTTGAAGGGAAAGTAATTCCTCTCTTTATTGTTCAAAAATAAACTTGTACATACATCACACATGTAGAAATTAATTTGGTCTTGTTTTCTTTAAAGAGATAGTTAATTCCCAATATATAACCACTAATTATTATTTTAAATATTCATCAAAAATTGCCTTCTTCATTAATCCCTTAAGGTATCCGACTACGTTCGGAACCGTGAATTTAAAAGCGAATAAATAATTATTTTCATGATATTTAATGTCACTTAGATTAGAATACATGTATAAAATTGCTTTAAGGCCATATTGACAGAAAAAAATTATTTAAATACAATATTTCGGCAAAAAATTAACTTAGAATAACCTTTTTTCAAAATGTTCTCCTTTTGTGAAAAATGCTTCTATTATAATAATATTTTGCCTGCATATAGCTGAAACCTTTGTACAGAGGCTCAACTATGGGTTTTGAAAAATTCGCATTATTTTCAGAGTTACAACCAATTGAAATAATTATCGGCGTTTTTTTCTTAAAATTGCTCCCCTGTGTTGTCGTAAAACATGGATAAATCCACTTCTAATTCTAAGTTATATATTTCAAAGATTCTAGTTGAGCCTCTGTACAGAGATCTCAACTATATACAGGCAAAATATTATTATAATAGCAGCATTTTTCACAAAAAGAGAATATTTTGAAAATGGGTCATTCTATGTTCAATTTTTGTCAAAATATTGTATTTAAATATTTTTTTGTCAAAATATTCTTAAAACAATTTTATACATGTATTCTAATCTAAGTGACTCTAAATATCATGAAAATTATCCATTTATGGGCCTTTTTAAAATCACGGTTCCGAACGTAGTCGGATACCTTAACAGCAATGCAAAAGCTGCAAGATTTGTTTTCCAATGCCATTATTTTTCAAAAAAGGTGTACATTTCTGAGGTCAAAATGAGAGAAAAGAAAGGCATAATAAATAAATTTTTCTCTGAAACAAGTCAATACTTCACAAACGCTGTAAAGGTTATTATATTGTGTTCCATTTCAAAGCCTTTTGTATAGTTTTAAATATAACAGCGCAATACACAAAAGATAGTACTTTGGAAAGGTGTATATATACGCCAGGGGCAATTAATTCACCTGCTGAGCTAGACGTATATATGTACCCATGGTAGTTAAGGGGCTAATAAGGAAATTACAAAAATAGTTCACCACTGAAAAATTTTATGATGGTTTTCATATAGCTAAATAAGGCACATTGTAATAATAAGAGCTCATTTGTGTTATATATACTAAATGTATCTCTTCCATAAAATCATCTTATTTTAACATAAGACAGTTTAGTGCTTTCTCAGAATAGACGTTTTTAAAATAAACCTAAAATTAAAAGAAAGTACTTAATTACCTACAAAAAGAGTAAAATATTCGTAATTTTCTTATCTGACTTCTTCATGCATAGAAAAAAAACGATATTTGATCCCCAAGCAAATAAATTATTTTACAGCGACCGTTAATTTTCTTTGTTAAAAAAAAAAGGAATTGAATATAATCGAGCATTTTTAAAACTTGTTGAATTTATTCGACATTTTGATACTTAATTATTTGTTTCATAATATATTTGTAATAAGTATAAATATAATTGCATTTCTTTTTCAAAAATAAACTTTATGCAACTAGCTTTTTATTATTATTACTTTTATTATTTTATTTTTCTTACGAACGAGTTAATTTCCGGTTTTCTACTAAGATTCTATATAGATTACTTTTCCCAATGAAAATGTAACCGAGTCACAATAATCGATTTTTGCCTGACAATTTAACATCGGTACAAACCCTATTTTTTTCAAACAAAATAATGTAATTATTTTGTCAGGTGGAAAGAAATAGAGTTTGTTCAACTAGAACAAAAAAGCAATTTATTTTTCCTCCTGAAAGAAAAACCTATAAATGTTTCTAGGCTTTGCAAGCATTAGAAAGATTTTAAAATTGAATCAAAGCCTGTGTCGTTTAATTCTTGTAAGAAAAAAATTCACATATCGTTTAATGCAAAAGGCTATCTTCCCTTAATTAAGTTTTACTTTCCGTTAATCCAATAACAATATCCACTTATTAGAAATAAACAAATAAAAAATTGCTTAGAAAAAGGCTTGAAATAGAACACTGCATGAGACTTGGATACAAATAATTTTAGGGTACGATTGAATTTTTTACTTTTTTTGTCTATAAAGTTAATTAGAAAGCATCATTTTTGACATGTTTTTTATGAAATATCCAACTTAACGAAAAATTGACAATACCAGATAAAAATTGACAAGTTCCTAATCGTCTGGTAACTAAACTGAACAATTAATCGGATTTGATTTTTGAAAGTTAAAATGTCAATTATAATATCGATACTCTGACACATCCTGCCTATAACGGGTGGAACAATTTAATTTAGAATGAAGAGACATATATTAAATCAAAGAAGATTATTACATTTAGAAAACTTTTAAATATTTTAAAACTTAAAGAATTATGCTTATTTAAAAATAATTTTTCTTCAAAAAGTTTATATTCTCCTGTATATAAATACTTTTTAAGGTTATATAATTATTTTTAAGAATCCAATTAGAGAAATCTGTCATTTGATAAGAGATCGCATTACACCAAATTCCTCACAGTTAATAGGCTGTCTTAATTTGAAGGAGTTTACTGTAGTTTTAAATACTGATCTACAAATAAATTTTTTAAAACTTTTGTAATAAAACTATTTTATTAAACATATGTTGGCATAGAAATAAAAGTGTTACAAATTAGCAAAGCAGAAATATAGAGTAAATAGAATTACTCTTGTGTAAAAATATTATTAATGCCAAAACTCTATAATCCAATGTTTTCTATGTAATCTATATCTATCAAGTATTTACATATAAACTACATTGTGAAACGTAAGTTTTATTGTTAAGCTTACATATTGCAATGTTGTAAGTAATTCATAACATTTGTTGTAGATTGAACAATAATGCATATATACATCCTGATTATGAATTACTCTTTACTTGTGGACGTCTCATCTTGCGTACTGAGTGTCATTGTTGCAAAATCGTGGCTGGCGTTGTCAATTCGGGGGCTCAACAACTAGTGTCAATGTAGATCAGTTATATTTCCTAAATGTATAATTCAGCTGGTCAATTATATATATAGAGAGAGATAGATATATATATAGAGAGACGCTTACATCCATTATACACTCATGGACAAGAAAATTAGCGCACCAAAAATAACTGCGGCATCGTAACGAAACTTGGCATGAAGGCACATGTCGAGAAGATATGCAAATGATTAGAAATAAAGCGTGATTGTGCATTGCGTATAGCCGGTAGAGGGCGTTTAACCTCGTTCTCCGTGAAGTATAAAACATGTAACCAAAGCTTGTTTGAGTGTGCTGAATCGTTTACAAAGAAAAAGCTGAGGTAGACATGCCATTAAGCCGTTTTCAAAGACAATATGAGCAGCTGTTGCAGTTTGAAAGGGGGAGAATCATCGGCAAGAGGGAAGCTGGGTGGTCAGCTAGGTGAGTAGCTCGTCAATTAGGCCACTCTAATTGTGTTATGAGGAGGTGTTGGGACCAGTGGATCCGAGAGATGTCATTTACATGAAGACCAGGCTCAGGACGCCCTCGACAGACCAATCGTCGAGAAGACCGCCACATCGTAAGAAATGCATGCTTACAGACAACTGCTTCATCGGCCGCCATCCAGGCACAAGTAGCACCTTCACTAGGAGGCCCTATATCTTCTCGATCCATACGAAAGCGCCTGGCTGAAAGACATTTGGGATTGCGGCACGCATTACGTGTGCTGCCCTTGACGCCATCCATCGGCGCCTCCGTTTGAAGTGGTGCTGCGCACGAAGAAACTGGAATGGACCAGTTTGGTACATTGGTTCTGTTATTGACGCTGTTTTTAAACGGTTTTTAAATACTTCGAAATCACAAGTATATATGTCATATTTTACTTATCATAAGTTTATTGTATCCACTCTTCCCCAAGTTTAACAATTAATAAATTGATAAAAAATTTCATTACTTCTAAATAAAATTTTCATTAAAGATATAATTATTCGATAGAAAATTATTTCCAATCATACTCGATTCAAAACTCAATTCAATCTATCTCAATTCAATCTCACTCAATTCAATAACACTCGATTCAATCCCACTCAAAATCATAGGAAGCAGGTGATGGTTTTTGATATGTAACATCTTTCCTCTCGCTTACCGAATATTTGTCGGGGTGATTTTTGTGAAAAGGGACGGAAATTAGTAATTTTTCAAAGAGCAGAACCATATGTTCGGTATATGGTAATAGTACAAAATGTAGGTAATCTTTAATGTTTTGAACCGTTTGATTCGGAGAAATATATATGGCCACCGAAATCCCTGCTTGTCCATTTTCAAGTCTATTGTATCCACTGTTCCCCAAATCGAACGAGAATAAATATTTTTGATAAAAAATTGCATTACTCCTTGTGTTAAATAAATACAATTTTCATTAAAGATATAATTATTCGATAGCAAATTATTTCCATTCATACTTGATTCAATTTTTTCAGGATTTAAGTTACTATTGCGTATTTACCACGATAACATATCAGATGTTACACATCATATACGACTACTGTAAGGCTCGTTTCTCTTTTTTTGCCCATGAGTGTGTTTTTATGTTTTTCCAACAATTTAATCATCTTTTTACACATTTTGGTTTATTTCCTTAGACGACACAGAAGATTTGCACGTAGCATAAAGAACATTACGTAACTGATTACAAGCTAAAAAAAGTATAACTCTCAGATGACTTTCAGTGTCATCTATTTATTTTATATTTAATTTACAATAATATCCGTCATGTAAAGAGGTTGGTGCATGTTAAATCTCTGAAGGCTCAAAATCCTACCATTAAGGCCTCACAGGACTCTTAAATTGCAAATTTTTCATTTTTTTGAAAAAAAAATATGTGTTACAGCCTTAATAATTCGAAGCATTTTGGTACCAGAATTGTGTTTATACTGTAAACACTTCCGAAGTTATTGAGAAATAAGAAGTGAAACTTAAGCAAAACCCTATTTCGTTCTTATTTTTAACTTCATTTTTCGCAAAAAAAAAAAAAAAATTTAGCTTCCGCGCAGGATTTCTCAGAAACTATTTAAGGTATCAGTTTAAAATTTAATACACGTGTTAAAAAAAGGTTCTTCATAACTTATACATTAATTTTTTCAAAAAAAAATTAATAGAATTTTTTTATTTGAATTTTAATTAATTTTTTTCTTAAAATTTTAAAATTTTCGTTATAATTGTATTTAAAAAATATTTTTCTTTCCCTAAATTTCTTAAAAGTGAGTATAAATTCAAAAGGGAACATTTTTATACCAAGTAAAATTAATTTTGTAAATTTTGATCAATTTTGTACTTCAGAATCCTGCGCGGTGTAAAATACCAATTTTCATATTTTTGAAAATTGTCCAATTTTTATTTCTTTATAACTTTTTAATTCTTTCTCAAATTATCTGAAAACTTGAAGAATAATGTATATATATATATGATTATCATATGGTAAAAAGTTCAAATTATTGTTTTGTTTTATTGCTAAGTTACATTGGTTTGAAGAAGGATGTATTTTTCGAGTTCACGGACATGTGTTGTCCGGTGAACGTGGTGTGATAGGTTGGAGAGAAGGTACCAGCTCAAATGTCCTCATCATCACGTGACCGTGTTTCAAAACCTCGAATTCCGTTCCTAATAACCCAAGGTGTTGCTTCAAAGTGCGCTGTAAATTAAATAAAATCCCACCCTACATTTTATTTAAAATATACTGCTCGTAATAAGAAAAATGATCAGCTCAGACAATCCTTCTCCATTAATATAATTTTCTGAGATTGGTATCCTATATAAAGTAGTATACTTTATAATGCATTTTATATATTTTTACATGAATCAGCCCATTCACTCTGGTGCGCAAAGTGTTACACATTTTATATATATATCTCCTATAATATTATGTTAAATGAGTTTTTCACATTGCATATTAATAAAAAATTGCGTACCAGTTTTGCCTATTTAAATTTTAAATACGCCGTAAAATAAAAAGTTATATATGTTGTTGCGTCGCGAATTTTTAAAAAAATTTAAATATCTTTCAATTGCAAAATATATCCCCAGTTTGGTTTAGCTTGGTTAACATTAGATGAAGACAGTATATTATCCTTTAAGTATATATAGAGTATCCTTAGGAACAGTATCCTTTGAGAAAAAAAAATAAGGACATTTGAATTATTTTTAAAAAATGTGGAATATAACTTTTTAATTTTTTTTCATGCAATGAAAAAACAAAATTCCATCGATTCTTATTATATCTAGTTATTTTTGGATACTCTGTTTGAAATGTTGCTAAATTCTTTGATCCAGGATATTCATTGACCCTCCAGAGAACAATTTTTTCTTCAGCCATGTCATGTAGTCTCTGGAGGTTTTACTGTCTCGTTTTCAGTGTGCTATAAACGACTTAGCACTTTCAGTGCTCTTCGACTTAGTAAGCTGCTATATTGCACTATTAAGAATGGTAGATTGCATTTCCTTTTCTCCTTTACTAGAATTCAGTTTTCTACCATTCTCTTCAAAATATCTGAAAGAAAACACCGAATGGCAGGATTACTGATTTCACATTTGACAGCCATAATAGAATGTACTCTTTTCTTCTTATGATGAAACAAACTCGTTTATCGAAGAGATGGAAAATATCTTTTCACTCCATATATTTTGTTTCCTCTTTTGTTTTTAATAGAACAATATTAAATTGTACAAATTAGTATCCTTCTATGTAAGTTAAATTTCACTCATTTTACATAGAGTAGAAATCATTCCCTTGTAAATAAACCATTTTCGTGCGCTATCCTAAGCCTCTGGATGTGCCCTTTAAAAACAGATGTTTTAAATGTCTCATTATCTAAAACAAATATCTAAATGCTTCCAGAATAGACATTTAAATTACACTACATATTGCTTATTTTGTTCAATACTAAAATTAAAACTAAGAGAATAAACCATTATAATAAGGTAATTCTGAAAGGAAATTTTGATATATGCTTTCAGTTTTCTCTAATGGAGGGAAAAAAACTGCATTTATTCAAACACGGTAATTTATTCATTATAAAATGTTCACTACTTAATTGTGTGGGTATAACTGGTTATTTATAACTAAAACCCTAACATAATTAATTTTCTTTTTTTATTAATATCTTTGACGTACAAAATGTACTAATTCTAATTTCAAATTTTACTCCCCACCAGCGGCGCACACAGGGGCTCCTGGGGGTCCATACCCCCCAAAGCCCTTGATTTTTTTCCGATTTGTTATAATTCTAAGTATATAATACGTAAAATTTAATTAAATATTTGTTATTAATGATTAATTTTATTAATTAATGCTAATTATTTATTCAATAAATAGTTTTTTACTATGTTTTATTCCTGAAAATCGACAAAATCAAAATAGCATGATACAAGAATGGTGAACTTTCAACCCCAGACCCCCCCTTGAAAAATTCCTGTGCGCGCTACTGCTCCCCACATATACATTTCGATGAATATACTCCACCTCAAATTGTGCGTAGGTTAGGTATCAAGTGTTTTACGGGAGGGAATAAATCTTAACGTTACACCATTAGAAATGTAACTGTATTCTTTCATTTGGCATCGCTTTGCACCATCCTTTGAATTCATAATGACCGTGGTAGTCTAGTAGTCATAGTCACGAGCTCATGAAGTGGCTTGTCATGAGTTCCAGCCCTAGTGCTCCTGAAGAGTTATCATGTAGACGTACTGATGTACGTTAAATCTATAGTGGCTCAATGTTCTCTCGTAGGCACAGTGTGGTAGTTTGAAGAGCGGACTGCCGAGTGAGTGAGTGAGTGAATATTAACGTCACACTGTTCAGCTACACGAGAGCTTTTGGCGACAGACCACGTAATTTTGAATCATGGTCAAGTGACGTGGACAAAACCTGAGCTGGCACCCCCATCTCCTAACTACCACATCACACCAACGGGAGGACGTTTCAGCTCTCCTCATATTTAACGTGTATCGCTGCCCTTTAGTGGATACACGGATACACGGCGGATCTTTAGTGGTACTGGACTCGAACTCATGACATGTGCCTGTCATGATTCGATACCTTGACCACTGGGTTACCGCAGTCCTAAGAGGGGAGTGCCAGCTCAGATATTGTCGTCGATGCTCAGAATTACAAGGTTCATCGTCAATGGCCCTCGAGTTGTATTATGGGGTGACATTAATAAACACTAAATCACTTCCTGATTTTAGCATGGCAAATACGTTACATGATATTGGGAGATTTACAGAACCTGGCTTAATAGGCCATTTAATTCAGATTTTGAAAATACTTGAAAGAATTAAGATGCCATCTAAGTTAAAAAATGAATTGCTGTGATAGCCTAGTGATCAAGGTAATGGACTCGTGGCCGGCATGTCATTAGTTCGAGCTCCCGTACGACCTCCTGTGGTTGTGGTGTGGTAGTTAGCAGAGAGAAGCTTCCAGCTGAGATTTACTACTCATCACTTGACCATGGCTCAAAATTACGAGGTCCGTCACCAAAAGCCCTCGATTAGCTGAACAGTGAGACATTAATATTCACTCACTCACTAAAAAATGTGTTTTTTTTTACCACCGTTACTAATTTTTCGCTCACCACATTGTTAAATAACAGTTCACTTCTAGTCATTGCTATATTTGTACAGAGCTAAATGTTAATATAGAAGCGTTTAAACTTCATAACTTTTTTTTTGTTATTAATGCAGTTATTTCATCAAATTCAACCAAAAATTTAAATAAAAACAAATATTTAAGGTTCTGAAGGTAATTTATATACAAGATATTTGCATTGCTAAGTATCTGGAATAAACAACTTAGGACTATATCTTTAACGAAAACAATGAAGTCAGAACTTTCAAAAATATTTTTCTAACAGCTCACTCTTTCAGTGAATGGCTTTACAGTTAGAATAGAAAGAACGCAGTCGATATTTTCGAAGTGATGGATTGCACGTCAGTTTACCATATTATATATAACTGAAACTTTTTTTGTTCCTTTTAAAAAGTAATGCATAATTTTATAACTTTTTACGGAAATATCTCTATTTTAGGTTGCATCGACAAAGCCGGAATGACATAAAACACGAGAAATAGCATTGACAATTTCAAGTGATATAGTTGAAATAAAGCTTTTACTGTTAGGTTACACATATTATGTACCGCGAACTTATAACTGATACATATTTTACACTAATAGATAATAAAAGGTCTAGTGGAGTAAAAGTTTTAAAACAAAAAGCTATTTTCAAGAAAGAAAAAGAATATTTTAGTAGGAGGAAAGAGCACATTTATCTTATGTCATTAACCCCTTAACTGTGACATATATTTCCGAAAAATGGACCAAAAAGGGAAAATATTTTCGACTGTTTAATTTTGTTCTTTGTATTATTACAAAAGTTAGAGAAGGGGTTTTTATTACACAAATAACAATTTAAATGCAATATATATAACTACTATCCTTACTAATATTATAAACGTGAAAGTTTGTGTGGATGTTTGGTACTCTTTTACGCAAAAACAACTGAATGGATTTTAATGAAACTTTGCAGTAATATAGCTTATACATCAGAATAATACATAGGCTATAATTTATAAAGATTTTATGTGAAGTGTCCAAAATATAACAATAATTGTCAAGAAAGTAGGAAAAAATTCTGCCATCTGCAAAAAAGCACGCGACAGCATATATTTATCTTTCATGTGTGAAGTAAAACTTTGCATTTTGTATTGTCTACGCCAGGCGCTAGGAACTGCGAAAATTTTAACAGGCGGAGTGTGAGGCTGATTACAATTTTAATATTAAATAAATACAACAAAAAATAATATTAACGTATTACACTTCAAGATATAAATTATTTATACTATTTCAAACGTTCATTACACAAAATTTGTAATAGTGCGTTACTTTTGCTGAGCAGAGGTAAGCTTAGGAAGGTGTTTTCAAAAATCAACCCAGAAGAGAGTTACGGGGAGTTATAGATTAAAAAAATCCTTTTTATCAACTATTAGATCTACATACTTAAAATTTAACAAACAGGTGTTTTTTTTTTGTTTTTTTTTGTTCAGCTGAGATATGCAAAAAGCTTTTTTTTTTGTTTAATTTGCAATTCACGTAAAATTAATTCATTAAAATGCTTCTTTTTCCTTCAATCTGTATTGTTTGATTTTTCAATTCACCCATGCGAAGAACGGTTATAACAGCTAGTATATATATATATATATATATAATTTTTACATATCCATCAAAAAGTAATGGGTTAAACACACACATCTTATTCAATTAGAGCAAATTAAACAAAATTTTGAAGCTAAATATAATACAACTAGTATAATATAATATAAAAACTCAACAATATGACTTTCAATCTATACATTTTACAAATCTTTTACAGTATGGTTAGTGGCGTAACGGAAAACATTTGGGACTCCTGTAAAGTCAGGTTTGGAGCCCCTAGGTTGAATTTGTACTAGGCGGCAGCCAGACGTTAGGGCCCCCTAGAAACCTGCCTTGCGGGGGTTGCAAGAATGTAATTTACGCCACTGAGTATTCCCAAAACACGGTACTACACATAAGCCCATATCATACTCTTTGCAATTAACTTGTGTCTCACGTTTTACCACTAATATCATCTACTAGGAAAATAGTGAATTAAGTATCCTAAAGTAGAAACACACTCAGCTCGGGGTTTGCAAAATAGAAACGTTAATTTTTCTCCTGCCCGAAGTCAGTTCGGGCATCACAAATACTGCACGCAGTAGTTGCACGAACTGTATTCGGGTGACACTGGCAAGTGGTTAAGCATGCAGTCAAACATTTCCTGTATCGTATGATCCCACAACTCAAATTTGAAGTAATGATTATGATTTTCAAAAATATAAAGTAGTAAATTAATTTACGCTAAATGATTATTGAGAGAAATGTGAAAAATAAATTGCATTGTAAGTAATTTAAAATGAATGTAAATGAAAATGTGGAAAACATATTAATATTTTTCAAGTGGATCAAAGATCGAAATCTAATAGGGAAAAATACAGAAATCAAATTTAGTGCAATATGTAATTTTTCGTTGCAAATGTAGACTTAATGATCCTAATGTATTAATCTTTGATCTAGATATTTTTTATTGTAATGTAATGCAGTCAACTAACTTTACTAGTGATGCTCATGAACTAGTAGCCAGATTCTCCTGTTATCACCGAAGACCCACCGGGTAGAATGGGCTGATGCACGCTAAATTTGTCAAGGCTGAATATCCTCCAATTGGTGTGACGTGGTAGTTAGGATACGGTTTGTCAGCTCAGGTGTGTGTGTGTCATCCTCGTCACTTGACAGAGGCTCAAAATTACGAGGTTCGTTGCCAATAGCCCTCATGTTGCTTTATAGTGCGACGTTAATATATTCTCATTCAATTCATTTTACTATCATGAATACTGTATAAAAAATGATAAAATATATGATTTTTTTTTTTACGTATTTGAAAAAAAATGATAAACAATTCAAAAATCAAAATTAATCAAAATTTTCCTTATTTTATACGGGAACATTAGCAGTCCCTCAGCTAACGATCTATAAAAAAAAGTAGTATTAAATAAAAGGTACTATTTTACAAACTTCTTACCGAATAAAGAAGTTGCTAAAGAGAATGAAAAATAGGAAACTGTATGTTTATCTTTCAGAGAAATTTAAGCATATTCAGATATTTAACTTTTGTTCGGTAGTTTCATTTATTCAATGCAAAAGAGACTTAACTTCTATCTCTTGAATGTGAAATAGATATAGTTGGACGCTTGAAATATCTTGTTGTTTATCAAAACGTCAAAGCATAGTACTTCTTTTGGCATTGAAAAGTATATTGAACGAAGAATAAACAAATAGAACTATTGCATTTTATTTGATTGGTAATAAATGGAGAGAAAACTACTGATGTGCGTGTGTGCATTAAATATATAATATATTTAATTAACTGTTAGACTCTTACTCTATTGATAAAAACCAAATTAAGCATTAAAATATGTATTGAAATATATGCTATCCCACTGCTTCTCAAACTTTCAATAGTCACGACCCTATATCAATCATATTTTCATCGCCCCCTCCATACAAATAACAATGCATTGATTTCAATAATACTATACTGCGCCTCTAAAGCTACTATACGACTTTAACCTCTTAAGTTACCTCGGCGTATATATACGTCTCTCCCAGCCGCTGCGTTAAATGCAACTGGCATATATATACATCTTACTGAAGTACGATCTTTCCTGTGTACTGCTATCCATAAAATTATTCCGAAGGCTTTGGAATGCAATTAAAGGATCTTGACACTGTTTGCGAAGGATTTACTTATATCAGAGAGAGGAGGATTTTCTTATTTATTCATTTTCTCCCCCTCCCACAATACATTACATACGCCAACCTACGTGGAAAAGGGAGGCATTGGGAAGCGAATCGCATAACTTTTAATCGGCAGTTGTTTATTTATAAGCCAAAAAATTATCAAGATAACTTTAATTTTTCTATATAATTTTATATATGACAAGCCCATGGGGTCACTGGTAATTGTTAAACTCTTGTTCTTAGTATAGTTAAATTAACTATATAATACATTGCGCTGCACTGATGCATTTATAAGTGCATTGTATCAGTGTAGATATTAATTTTATTTTTTATTATGTCAGAATGTATTTTGTTTACTTTCAGTAAATTAATGATTCCTTGAAATAATCTTTTATTTTCGGCTTTTCAATATGCTCACCACCTAGGGGTGCGCTCCTACAGTTTGAGGAACATTGTGCTATCCTGGTCAGAAGCCTGTGCAATTTTTTAATCGAAAAAATTAAATTTTCATTTAACTATTTAAAAAATGCAGTGGTTTTCATTTACATTTTAAAACAAAAAAAAAAGTACCTGCTTAACTTTAATAAAAATTTCTCGTGTGTGTGTGATTTTATTCATGTGCATTTATTACTTCTCGGAAGTAAAATAAAAGTCTGGATTTTCAAAAAAATAATCTTTTTTCCTTAAGTTTTTAAATTATTGGGAAAAAAAGGATCGAGGCGGAATCATTTTTTTTTTTAAACGAGGCATCTCGGCGTTATTCATAGCTCACATACATTTTTAATAGAAAAAAATTCCATTTTAGATTCCCAAATGATGCTTGCATATTTATTGTTTAAAAAAATGCTTAAATTATTTATCTGTTGGGAAGTTCTATAAAGAACGTAAGAGGAAAACTTTTTTCCTTCACTTTTAGATTTTCAAAATTAGAGAAAAAGATATGCTCATCAGCTAATTAATCATAACATTTAAAAAAGGGTAAGATTCAGATTAGTAACACCCTCAATACATAAATTGATTATTTGATGTTTAAAATGAAAGCGTTCATTCTAATTATTTTTTAAGAAAATTAGTAAAAGACGTAAAGTTTAAAAAAGTATAAAAAAAACCCAACTAGAAATACAATTATCTTTAACTTTTTAAATTAATACTTTTTAATGTACCTAATTCTTCTTTATGGGATATATATGTTCATCTAAAAACCAAGCAAAAAACAAATACAATTTACAGGAAGGAGGTACATCCCGTTATTCAAGAACCGCTTAGGATGAACTAAAATAAATCCGTTATTGATTAATTGTTTAGTAACATCACTTTTTAACAGTACAACTATTGGCAACGAACCTCACAATGCTGACCCTCCGTCAAGTATGTGTGTCATTAGGACTAAACGTGTGGGTCGGCATTCTCCGTTCTCCAAAATTCTACACACACCAACGTGAGGACTTTTAGTTTCAACGAATTTAACGAGCACCTCATTCCTTTCGACGACAGGCCTTTCGTAATCCACGACTTGACAGAAGCACCATCTGCCAAGCTTTCGCGACCATGACCACTTGGCCACCTCGACTACTCGAAAATCCGTGAAAAGAATGTGATGAATACACAATTGTATCTGATTTTATATAGATGTGTATATTTATATTGGACAAATATTATCATATACATTTAATATATTAACAGTTATACACTTATTATATATTAGCATTTATACAATAATCATACCATAATTATACCTTTAGCATTAATACTTAATAATACTAATATTTAATAATACTTAAAAATTAATACTAAATAAATTATTGTTGATACAATACTTACCTCAAGAAAAAAAGTACTCTCTAAAAGCATATATTAGAAATATTATTATTTACTTAGTGAGCTTTGTTGATAATAATTCCATTTGCTTACGGCAATGAATTGAAATAATTGCTTTCACTTGAAAAATTTACCACGTTAGAGCTATACTTGTATCCTATGAAGACCCTTAAAAGAATGTTGTCTGGTTTTGATAGATGCATTTCGCTTTCGAAGTATTTAAAAATTTACTTTTTAGCAGAAAATTTATTGTTAATAAATGTTTTTTAATAAGGAAACCTCTGTTATAAGTTCTTAATAGAATTCTCTCTTAAGATTATAATTTCATAGATTCTTTAAAAAAAATAAAAGCTGTGAAAATTGGATCAGTGATGGAGTAACAATCAACGTTCCTAAATCATGAATTAATCATGTAAGAAAATTGTGCTTTTATTTGTCAAAATTATAGTAATCAAGTAAAAAAAAAAACACCTAAAAGAATCATGTGTTACTATTTATGTATTTCAAATAGAAATACAATCACAAATCTTGAAATTGCAGATATTCAAATTTAACTACATTTCCTTTTTCATTATATTATAACAAACTCAAAAATGCATAATATGAATTATGTTTTTAAGTATAATTTGGCATTTATTTGATAAAAAAAATAATTTGTAGGCAGAAAAATGAAATATTTTGGAAAAATTTTGATTCTATAAATATCTGTAGTGGAAAAATATTATTTTGTGGCATAACTTTACTTGTGATAAACGCGTGAAATGCAAGGTACAGTGGCGTACGCAGGCTTTTTTTATGAGACGGGTTATATTTTTAAGAAAACGTAAGCGAAAGCACCGAGACGTAGTCTTTAAGCTAAAAATTAAAAATTTGTTGAAGTATGGTAGGGTTTTAAACTCCCAAACTCCACCCTTGTTTACACTATTGCAATTATGCTTTTAATTGAGCCATGTATACATAATTAAGTATTAGCAACATCTAAAGAGACAATAAGACATTTATTATATTTTCTTCCGTATTGAAAACGTCATTTTATAAAATAATCAAACAATAATATAAAATTTGTTATTGATTACATAAATTTAATCTATCATATATAACTTTGTTTATTACATTTATCTCATCACAAATTCTAACCATGTAGAAAAACTTTTTTCCTACTATCAATTTGGAAAAATTACACATCTTTTAATAATTTCTTATAATGGATTCGAAACAAATTTTTTCTTTTTATGTCTTAACCGAGAAAACATTACATTTGTTTTGTTCTTATTCCCTCTGGAGAACTAATATTAAACTGAAATAACATAAAAACTAAGTGTTAATTGTTTTCATTTAGCAAATGACAGGCTTAAAACCACATGATAAGTAAACTTTTGTTGAAAACAGATACATAAAATACATTTGAAAGAATTTGCGAGTTACGTTTGTACTGCAAAATCTCGTTCTTTTTCATTTCCTAACTTTTTTATTAAATGTTTTCTTTTATTGTCATTAATATTATTGCAAACTAGCAATGAAGATTTTACAGGCTAAACATCACACAAAACAGTTGTATAAGAACATTAAATACCTTTAGTGGAATCAAACCTTAATATATTTACCCATTTTCAGAGAACATGGCTGCTTGAAACTACAAATACCCTCTCAGGTAATTAGAAAACCAGAAGAAAATAATTTTCATCGCTCAATCAGCCAGAGTTATGGAATCCCCCTTGTAATTATTGCTGCAAGATCGACGGATCTCAATCCCTCATTAACGATATCCCAAAACGTGTTGTAAACCCGAGCTTAATCCATTTTGCTATCAAAACTTCCGATACGCAGGCATCCATACCTCTTTCCTTCATTTACAGCTTCTATATTGGTTTCGTTTATAACCTGCAGAATTTCGTTCGATAACAAACACTGGTGGCGATAGCCTTAAACCATTGTTGATGGCGACCGTGAATTGTTGGTGGAGGCAAATCTTTATCGAGAAAAGTAAAGCATGTCCTCACAAAGACTCTATTTATCCCAAGTTGTTTCCTTGATTTCTTCCATTAAGTTCCCCCTGTTTATGGGTCTTTGTACTGGTGGAAGGATATAGTGGTTTATATCGGGCCTCTTTCCTGCCGTCCAATTAACTGGCTTGTATAACAAAAGAGCTGGGAGAAGGGAGAACATCGGATAGGGTTAGGACTGATTGACTCCCTAATAGACTGTCTGGCGTGGCCGGAGGATAGGAAAAGAAACGAATGGGTAAATAAATGAACAAATGAAGAAGAGGACATGGAATAAAAGCGTTTGCTTAAGAAAGCAATTCAAATCTGAATTTCGACGAGCAGAAAGCCGCCCCGAAGTAAACTTACAATAAGCGAGAGGTGAAGGAAAAACTCCTTCCACTTTGTTGAGCTTTTGAATAAATGTCAAGACTAACATTTCACATGATAATTTTTGATGATGAAGCCATTGAAAAAGGGAGAAAAGAATAAGCATTGATGGTCTTATCGAAAATGCATTGTAACGTATTCGCAATAGTTTGCTTATTGTGCGTTCCAAAAGAAGCTGCTGGCGATGGAATTCGCTTTATTCCGACTTTTTTTTTGCGTTCGATTTCCTCTTTTTAATTCTTTCGAACGCCTTTCAGGAGTTTCTATTAAAACATTTTTCTTTAATCCGTTGCACGGTTTGGATATCTTTAAAAAGCTTATCGCTTTATTTATTTATTTACGATTGTATTTTTTTCTCTGAATCTGAATAAAAATTCTGCTGTTTTTAATGCATGCGTAAAAGAAAGTTTTAAAGTCTTCTTTGAACGAGCTTGAGAATTTAAATTATTTTTTTCTACATCAGGAGTTTATGTGGTATAGTAACTGAAACACACACACACAGTCTGTACGTGGGTAAAAAATATTTTATAAACAGCTACTTATATATGTATCAAAAGTACTATATAATGTGTGACATAGTATATTGTTGAACAAACTTTAATAACAATTTATGTTTCCCCTCATTTTAAATTGAAATATGTAATGTATATAAATATACCTACCACTAATTTTAAATCGTGGGGAAAATACAAAAAAAAATTACTAGAGTGATTTGACTTATTTAAAATAGTTATGGTCACAAATTATATTAATACTTAAAGAAGAAATAAATTGAATTATAATGGTGGCTTAAAATTATGAGTGTGAAATATGCAACATTTTGTAGAAATTGATGCTAGAAAGTAGTATCATACAGAAAAATAAACAAACGTTTTGAAATTCTTTGATATGATATTATCTGTGTCATAAATTTGATTGGATATTTAATGGATAAATAATATTTTGATCAATGATCCAAGTACTATAACAGCATACAATTCTTAAAAAAATTTGATGATACTTCAAACATTTTTCAATCAAAAAAAAAAATGCTTGAATTTCTGTGAAAAAGATACATAATACCTTCAAATTCAGTGACGGTACAAAAACGTGATTCAATGCGGCAGAGTAGAAAAAAAAGGTATTTTCGAAAAGTATCTTTGAAACAACCATTAATTTGGGCTATGTGGCAAAGTAGGGGTGATTGATTAAATCTCTCCGACGCAAATGTAACCCCTATTTACAGCACGCAGCTAGGTAAATTGCTAAACTGCGGGAAACCCAAATATCTCTCTGTAACATTCTATCCACTGACAGGCATACTAAGTAAAAAGTACGGTTATCTTCTTTTTATTTACAAATTTTTTACCCTTTACGGATCATACATCACTGTATTCTAAGATTATTCACTTCAATCAGTTTTTATCTTCACTTTTAATGGAGAAATAATCGCATTAATTTAAATGTATTAGATATATATCCACCACTATTTTATTCATTTAAATTAATGTATAATTACATGTATTTCATATCGAGTTTTATATTACGATTATTAAATATACTGTTAATAGCTACTGTTTCAAAAAAAGTCAGTTCAAAGTATTATTGATATTATTGACACTGTATCACTACGTTATCTATTTAATTTAAATGAAATGAATATGAAATGAAATGTTTTGTGACGTTTTTATTTCATTTTGTACTAGATAATAGGGGTCTTTTTTGCAAGCAGATATTGTTCTCTGTAATTTTTCTCCATTGTTAGCAAACCTGTTTACAATAGTTTAACTGAGTCCCCCATCCGGTATAGTGGTCAGTGACGTTGATTGTGGGGTCGTAGGGTATAGGTTCGAATCCCGGGTAAGACATAGATGTGTGTTTGTATTGTAATCCTTCTTTTCTCTTTGTCATGTGTGTGCTTCACGCTTGCTTCTATGTAAGCCCTGTGTGATAATTTGTGGTGCACGGGGTTATAAATATGTTCTCAATCAAAAATTAGTTTAACTGAGGTGTCAACAAACTTTGGGAGGGAAGAGCCAAGTTGTGTGTGTAAGTGAAACTGTATAACTGAGATACCCAGAGGCATGCAGGAGGTGGGCGGGGACTCCACATATGGCCATGCTCAAGACCGTCGAGCTCCAGCAAATCAAATTTTTTTCAAAAGTTTATGTTTAATTAAGTTCAGTTTCAGTTCTTAAAATAATATCCTCTCACAGGGGGCTCACCTTCTTTAGGTGGGTACGGGTGTCACAATCCCGAGGTACCCTAGTGATATTTCCTTTTTCCCCAAGGGGGTTTTCTATCTCTTTAAACACGGGGGTCAGACCCCCGGGGACCCCAGTATCCTTCTATTTTTAACCCTCCATCTTGTTATCAATTTCTTTCTTTTCTTTTCCCCTCCCAAACACAGACCTATAAAGTTTGGGGCTATAGCCAAAACGGTCTTTCGCCAAAAAAACCCCAAAACCCAAATCAATCAATCAACTCAACAAAATAATATTTTTATTCCTTCGAAAACTAAGATCTAAGATATCTTTATTTTTGTGACTCAGTGTAAGAAAAGCCACTGTTGAAATATCATACTGTTGGGAATTAAACTTTCAAGCCTCATGAAAATATATATCCTTACCAATATTACTTTAAGGTATCCGACTACGCTCGGAACAGTGATTTAAAAAAAGCGTAGAAATGGATAATTTTTGATTTTGGGGGTCACTTGGGTTAGAACATGATAAAATTGTTTTAAAAATATTATTAGAAAAAAAATTATTTAAATCAATATTTTGGCAAAAATAACTTTAATTACTTATTTTCAAAACATTCTCCTTTTTTGACAAATGCTTTTTAAAAATATCTTTCCCTTTTGTCTAATTTTGAAAAAATTCCCTTATTTTTGAGTTACTACCAATTAAAATAATTTGGGGTTTTTTTATAAATTTCTCCCCCCTGTTGTTTAAAATGGGAAAAAACTACTTTTTAGTTTTATAATTCAAAACTCAATTCAGGCTCTTTCAAAAAGGGTTAAATGATGTAAGGGGGAAAAATTTTTAAAGAAGCATTTCTCCCACAAAAGGATAATGTTTTGAAAGTAGGTAATTCCATGTTAAATTTTGTCAAAATATTGCACTTAAATATTTTTTTTTACTATAATAATATTCTTAAAAAAATTTATACATGTATTCTAATCTAAGTGACCATAAATGTCATAAAAATTGTCCATTTATACACTTTTGAAAAATAACTATTCCGAACGTAGTCAGATATCTTAAAGTAATTTATTCTGAAGTTTCATGTCTGCTTTAAAATTGACTTTAATTGCTCTAGCATACAAAAGTCATTTCTGAATACTGTTTTTATTAACTCTTCAGCATTTCACATAAAATGCAATTTGTTTTTGTCACTTCTTTTGGGAGTTGAGGTGTATCTTGTCCATTCATCAATACTCTCAATTCATGGATGCAAATAATAAACATTGCTTGAAATTAATTTAAGGAGTGTTTTAACATAACAGCATTTTGCCAAAAAAAATGAATTTTTTTCTGATTTAGATCAAACTCTAAATTTTTCACTGATTCTCAGTAAACTTTGTCAATGAAAAATAATTTAATACAAAATTATAATTGCCTTAAGGCAGTCAAATGTTAAAATGTATAAGAAAATGCAAGATTTTTTTTCAATAAATAATTTAAAGGAAAAAGTGAAAAAGAAAAATATTTATTTGATATAGTTATTTTTTACATAATACATTGAAGCAAATGTTTTAAGATCCGCAGTTTGCCGACCTCTGTTTTAACTAATTCAGAATATGGATTACAAAAAAAATAATCTATCAGATTTAAGAGCTTTTCATTTAGATGTCTTGAAAAACTTTAGATCTCCTTCAATAAACTAATAAAGACATTTAATGAAAAGTTAATCTAATTAAAGCAAAGATTAAATGAAAATAAAATTTAATCATTCATTCAATTGCATTAAGGTAAAAAAAATGATGTTAATCTATTATTAAATTTATATAATACCCAAGTAAATTAAATTGTGATATGATGTTATTGCCGTACTTAAAAATTCATTCTTCGCAAATTCCGTCAGATAAGTTCACGAACTAAATTAATCTCACTCCAATTATTTTTACTTTCAACCATTTGTAGAGATAAATATCGACAGTCTTCAATTGTTGAATCAGAAATGTCCGAACTCGATTTAACGATCAGTTTTGTTATCCTTTTTCATCTACTTAGGAATTTGAAATTCAAAATGAGTCCTATCATGCATTGACCACCTATGGGCGTTCCATTTAGCATTAGTTTCCATATTCAAGATGGAATTTGAATAATGGGAGCATATTGGATAAGTCAATCACTACACAATCGGACAATCATGAGGCACATGTAGACAATAAACAGATGAGTAACTTAAACAAACCCGTTTGTCAATGCTTACATAATTTCCTGTTCAAACAGGAATTTATTGAGCTTAAAGTAAATGCATTCTCTGTAAATTATGCAGCTACACTGGATATGCAGAATGGGATGCTGTAGATCAATCCAGTACTTAAATCCCTGAATTGAGAACAGTTTAAACGTGTATTTGGTAAAAATTTCATTCAGAAAACTGTCATATTTCATTATTTAATAAAGTATATAAAATTCTACATCATAAAATTTGCAATCGTTTTGGGGATAATCGGCCATACCATTAATTCTGTTTTTGATAAAACCACTCATCCTAAAATAGCAACAGACAGCATTTTTATTTAAACATCAGTTGTTAATTACCTCTTGAATATTTCCAACTACCTATATAATTTAGAATTTTAAAATATTCGTGCAACAAAAGACGATTTATTTCTCATGAATTTAAGCTTGTAAAACCTACTAAGGAAATTAAAAATAGATTCTATCAATTTAATTTAACTTTTTCTGCAAAATGTAATGAGGATTTAAAAGCGGGAAAAGTTTTTTGGATAAAATTGTAGCAAGTTAAATTTTTAAAGTTTTCAATAAAAATACCTTATGGATGGATTATAAGAAACAATTATACTTAATTATATGTAATAAAAATAATAATAAAATTTTTCATTACATGTAAAAATTTTATTTATTTTTTATCACATTGGTGTGAAAATTGATATTAAGCTTTATAAAATCATATAATTATTATACTTCTGCATGTTATTTGAAATAATGCAGTAAGTCACATATCTATATATATATATAATGTATTCTTCTGTAATTTGAATGTTAGGTGTGAGATGTACGGGGAAAACAATATTCAATGCAAAAAAAGTCTCTTTTTAATTTTCATCAATTTTGAATATAAACCCATTATTATATAATGTCTAAATTGCTTCTTGAAAAAACTGATATATAATTCATTTCAAAATAAAATTTATTTTTTAAAAATTTTTAAAAAAAATATTCCTTTTTTTTGCCAAAAAGAAAATATTTTAAACGTTAGTTATAAAGGGGGAAATAATTTTTTTTCCTTTTACAAAAAATCTATTTTTCAAAAATATAAAAACCCTTCAAAGGGGATATTTTCTTGTATTAATAATAATTGTCTATTTTTCTATGCTTATGGTTTCTAATATTTAGCTAATTTTGCAAACTCTGTTCATGCATTTCTTGACTACCATAGGCCGTGGTAGCTGAGTAGTCCTAATTTGCGACTTCGAGTCCAGAGTTAATTATGTATCAGGGTTTTTTAGTCCTATCACTGAAAATATGCCATTTAGAGGGGCATTTTTGAAATTTAAAAGTGGGTTTCCCAAAATGTATTCTGCCTTGACTGTGTTCAAATTTGGGGTAAATCGTAAATAGTCCTTTGCCACTTTTAACTCTCCGCTAGGCGTGCCTCAAAAAGTCCCATCCATATGAGAGTGGCATTTGTAAGATACATCACCTAAAATTACGTTTGAAGATGATTTCATTATTTTATTAGTGAAATTTGACATAGATATATATTCGCAAAAAATATTTAAGGTATCCGACTACATTCGGAACCGTGATTTTATAGAAAGCGGGCCCCGGGGAATTTTCTTTTGGGATTTGGGTATTTTGTTGAATATATGTATAAAATTATTTTTGGGAAAATTTTTAAAAAAATTATTTAAATACAATATTTTAGCAAAGAAATAACTTAGAATAATCTTATTTCAAAATGTTCTCCTTTTATAAAAAATGCTTCTAAAATAATAATATTTGGCGCGCGCGGGCGCGAGCGCGTTTTTATAAAGTAAAGACTTCTCTAGAGAGTCTGAACTATTCTTTTTGAAAAATTCACATTATTTTCAGTTATTACCAATTTAAATAATTATCGGTTTTTTTTCTTAAAATTTCTCCCCTCTGTTGTCGTAAAATATGATAAACCCACTTCTAAGTTATATATTTCAAAAATTCTTGTTGAGCCTCTGTAAAGAAGTATGAGCTGTATACAGACAAAATATTATTATAATAGAAGCATTTTTCATAAAAGGAGAATATTTTGAAACTGGGTCATTCTATTTTCATTTTTTGTCAAAATATTGTACTTAAATAACTTTTTATTTTAATAATATTCTTAAAACAACTTTATATTTTCTAATCTAAGTGACACTGAATATCATAAATATTATCCATTTATACGCTTTTGCAAAATCACGGTTCGAACTTAGTCGGATACCTTAAAATAGAATCAGGGATTGAGAGATATTTCTCCGAAAAACATCAAAAAGATAACGGTTAATTATCACCGTGTCACCAATGTTTACATTTTGAGCCTTGTTTCAGACTTCACAAATCACCTTACAATATTCAAGGGACATGGATTTTTTGTATAATTCAGAACAACATTTTAATAATCTTTTCTTGGTGTCCTGATGAGAAAGAACAGTACCTTCTTTTCCAAGTTCCTGGTAATGTTTATGTTAGGTTTTCGTATTGAATGGGGCGTTGTATATAAAATACACTGCTGGCCAACGTAAATGTAACACCCTGAAGGAAGCATGCAAATAACATGAAATTTACAACATGCATTAGCGGAGGTGAGATATGCAAATGATTAGAATTTCAGCGCAGACACACATCACGAGCCCCTGTGGCGCCACCCCAAACCGCTATTTAAGGCTTGGAGATTTTGACGATTTCAAGTTCGACAATTGTGTTTTTCTTGTGGTTTTTTCAAAAAACGATCAGTTATGTCTCGTAAAAACAGTGATCAGCTTTTGATCAAGTATCCGAGTTCGTCAGAGCAAGGATAGTGGCCTACCGAGATTGTGGATTATCTTTCACGGAAATCGGTAGTCGTGTTGGACGAAACCAAACAACTGTAATGTGGATATGTGTTTGTTGGATGCAGGAGGGTACGATGTACCGACGTGGTTGATCGCATCCACCTCAGTCCACCACTTCATTTGATTACAGGCAAATTGTGCGCATGGCAGTGACGAATTGCTTAGTCACATCATGAACCATAGCACATCACATTGAGTCTGTAACACATCATTCAGTGTCTGCACGTACCATTCGACGCCGTTCACAGCAGAGTGGTCTGTCCAAAAGGCGTCCATTGCTTGGTCTACCCTTGACGCAGAACCACAGACGTCTCCGCCGCCAATGGTGCGATGAAAGAAGGATGTGGGCGGCCGAATGGAATGAAGTTGTCTTTACTGAAGTGTCACGCATCTGTCTGCAACACCACGATGGTCGGATTCGAGTCTGGAGACACCGTGGAGAGGATGCTGAACACTGCGTTATGCACCGCCACACTGGTCCTGCACCGGGATTATTATGAGGTTTTTGGATATCACCCCTGCATTGCTCTAGTACGCCGCCCCAATTCCAGGTGTTGAGCCAGTTGTCTTTCCTTTACCTTGGGGGCTTGGCCCAGCCATTTTTCAACGGTAATGCGTGACCACACGTAAAACTTGTCCAAAAGTTTTGTAAATACTAGATTAATTTGGGTTCCTGGCGGCTCGCTTTTGGACTTTCCGAAAGAAAACATGTGACCAGGGTTGTAACGTTGCCAAAGATTAAAAGCTGCCACACCAGATAAACTTTGGAAAAGTGTGGAAGCTTTTGGTCTCTTAAAAACCCCAAAGTTTTTTTGAATCAATGCCGAGGCGTGTGGCGCGGTGAACTCCAACAATGCGGCTACTCTGGCTACTGATTCTGGCAGGAAACACTTCAAAAAGTTTTAAAATTTAATCATTTGATACTTGGTCAACATGTTATCTACAAAATAAATTTTGTTGTGCTATCTCTTGCCTTTCTTGGTGCTGCATTTACGGTGGCCAGCAGTGTAATACAAATTCTTAAAAATTGACGTTGTTAGGCGCGCTGCATCTATCATATTTCACCCCAAATATGAAGAAATCCCCCTTGTCCTTGGCACTGAATCCTGGAGTAATGACGAAAGAAGGAGGGGCGTATTCCAACCATCCTGGGGTCGCAGCACCGAAACTATTTTTACAATGCATCTGTGAGATTCACGCGCCTTACGGAGGGTTAAATACGTGACTTAAGTAAAAAAATAAACTATCAACCATCAGGTTGGAGATTTATGCTACACAAACGACAAATAATACCATTTTATATTTAAATATAATTTTTACTAATATGTCTAATAGTATATCTATCTTCTTCGTATGTTTATTATTATTTAGTCTTAAAAGTTTGGAGGTTGATGTGTAAGCTTAAATGTCTACCTCGTCAAATGAAGTTCAAAAATGTGAGGTCCGTCACCAATAGCTTTAGAAAGGTTTCAAAATAAGCTCTTTACAAAAAAAATCAAACAAAATTCGTATTTTGAAATACAGTGAAAATAGTTTGACACGAAACTGAGGAGGTTAAAATAATTTTTCGTGTCAAAGGATATTACAAAACAAAACCTACATTCAGCTAAATTATGTTTATTAAAGTACATTTTATTTATACAGATATGTTTGTATGCATGTATTTATTATATTCATGTAATTAATAATTAATTTGCTCTCCTTTTTTTAACTATTGTTGATAATTTTAGCAGTACCGAAAGTTTTAAGAAGCTCTATCTTCATTTTAAGCGAAATAGTAGTTTGTTTTCCACCTGAGTTCTTTGCCATTGAGCTCATAAAAAATTCTTCACAAATAGAAGAAAAAAACTGCGAACTAAACTCATTGATTTTTTCTCACACTGTGATATATTCTTCACCGAACTCCAAAGTTAACTGGTGACGGGGTAAAATTTTTGTTTGGGTTTGTGGGGGAAAAGGCGAAAGTAGCAATAAACAAAAATTGGTCATGGCCCCTCTTCCAGGTATGGCTATTAAACATGCAAAAATCCCTTTCTTTCATTTCGCACCCCTCAAACCGCTGCGGTTTTTTTTCCCCGTTTTTGCCCTAAAAGAAAATCTTTTCGTGTTAATCGATTTTTTTTCGTGTTAAGAGAAAAAAATTGATGGAAATACATAGTAGTTTGTCAGGACTGTTGTATAATTTCGTTTTAACCAATATTTCATCTTAAGCGTTATCGCGTTAAACGTATTTCGTCTTAAGCGTTATCGTGTTAAACGTATGTCACTGTAATTGTTTTCTCTTATAAAATATATTGCACAAGTTTTTAAGTACTTAATATTTTTCATTTATTTCAGAAAAAAATGTTTGAGTTTTAATAGATGTCACCTCAGTAATAATATATATATATATATATATGTATATATATATATTAATTATTTTTAAAACCTTTCCTTTTATCCCGAACTGTCCCAAAACAAGTGCGGGTTTTTATTTTAAATTTAATGAGCCCTTAAATGTTTCTACATTTTCCTAATTACCACTTTATGTAATATTATTTTCATGCATACTGTTCATATTAATCAAGAAAAGCGTTCCTTTGTTATGTTGGAATCGAACATAATTAGTATAACTTATCAAATATAAGATATATTCTTAAGCATAATGAATAACTCCGTTGATAAAGGAAATGAATGTAATTATTTGTCCAGTCAATACTGGAGTTTATATCTTTCAGTATCTAAAGCGTCATATGAATTACATTCTATATTTTTATCAGCACCTTCAAGTAGTACTAATTATTACTTAAGCATTTTTTGAAAAATCTTTTTAGACTAGAAGTAAAACAGGACAAACAATCAGCACTAATATTTCTCTTTGTAGAAGCTGTTGTTATATAACCAGACTCTTGACTTGTATCTATTATTCAAGGCTTTTAAATTTTACCAAATATTTTAACAACTGTCAAATTATTATTACGTGACAAAACTCATCATTCTGAATCATAGTAAATGACAAACAACTGAACTTCTTTTTTAGAATTTTCACATCACGTTCCTTTGCCTGGGAAAGTTGTTGTTTGATTTGTTTCAAAATAATTCCCTTATTCTAAACATCATTCTACGTTTTATGGATTCCAAATTCATATTGATACTTTTCTCACCACTCGTCAGAGAATCAATCAAAAACTACTTCCTTAATTGGTAGTGTTAAACTAAATCTGATCTCAGTAATTTTATTTGCTCCACACCTAAACACACATGTAATAATTACTATTGTAAATAACACTCACTCAACAATTGACTGTTTTGATTAAAATTAGATATTTTTGTCTTTAGTATCAACAAAGCCTAGTTAAAATAGTCCATAAAATATATAAAAGTAGATATATACATATATATATATATATATTTGTACTCATTTGTTGTGTCTGGTAAATTCCAATTTCCTCCTGCTTTAGCACTGTAGGTTCTAGTACTTCTTCACTTTTATTTTAAATTCTTTTTTTATATTCCCTGTTTTTAAAAAATGCAAAAAATTTTTAGGGGGAAAAAAAATATTGGGGGCATAGAACAATAACAAACTCCTGGCCTTAATTTAAGATTACGGGTTTAAACAAGTTTTTTAGGCTAGCCACCCTTCACCTATAATTTGCCTATACACTGAGCCAAAAGGAAAGGGTGGAATAATATTATGGGAAAATTTAAAAATTAAAATAAAAAACATATACCATTAAAACATAACATAAAATTATAGCCTCTAATATTTTTGTATATATTTTCATCAATGCAATAAAAATGATAGACTTACTTCGTCAGTATAGCAACATGTTATGTTTTCGCCTAATACAACAAATAAAACAGTACCGCTTTAAAATTAGTTTTCTGATAGAATAATATAAAAAAATGTATAATATATATATATATATATATATATATATATATATATATATATTATATGATATTACCGGAAAATATTTTTTCCTAGTAAGAAAATCAATCCATCAAAATAACGAATTCGGTCTTCATGTGGCAATCCCGATGTTTTTAAAATTTCGCCAACTACTATTAAATATTATTAACCATACATTCTCCATGAAAGGACATATATATTCTCAAGTATTACTATAGAACACTCATTCTGAGAATTACAGTTTTAATAAATCATCATCATTCTTTCTTTAGATAGTTAGTTTCTCAGTCAAAAGTCATCCATTTCAGCTGAAAAGAAGTGGGCATATCTCAAATTCTCTGTGCCTCTGCACTCCTTTGGCAATCTTTTCACTCGAGACCAGAAAGTGTCATCGTCAAAAAGAGAAATTGACAAGAAGGCTGAAATGCTCGCTTCTCTGCCCATTCCAGTCTCTAAGACTTTAAGCTTTCTTGACATACCAATTGATACCAATCTCGATCGATTACAAGAGATTGATGGGAGGAAGGAATGATATGATGCTTAGTAACAAGATGTGTATTTTTATTCTCTGTTTTCTCCTTTTCCAAGTTTAGGATATCATTTTTGTGCCTTTCTGAAAAGAGTGAAAATTTCAAAAGTATCTTTGCACCTATAAAATTTATAAGATTTTTTTTTACACCTTTACCTTTCTCGAAGTCAGTTTCAATATTATTTCTTTTCAATTTGTAATTCTGATATGGCATATAAAGCAAAACCAGAATTTCTTTATTAAGCGTGCACATTATTTTAAGTGTGCAAGAGTTTTTTAAAGTAAAATAAAACTAGAGAGAGTTACTGTAGAATATATTTAGTATTTATCGTCGTAATACACGTTTCATAAGATAAATAAATTAAATCAAATATAAGCAAACACAGTCGATAAAAATAATGAATAATTATTAATTTTATGATAAATTTTGATTGATTATATTAACTTACGATACATTGCATCATAGAAGATCTATCTTGAAGTGCACAGTATTGAAATAAATAGTAAGCCTAACATTCAACTTAATTCAAGAGAAAATATTATGGATTAAAATATAAGTTATATATATAATTAATCAAAGTAGTATGAAAAAAAATTAATTGTGGAAAGTTATCATTTGCATTATATTTTGCTAGAGTAGTATTTGACTTTATTTTACTCACAAAACAATTTTAACTTCACATGCAAAATAAGTATCTTCCCATCCTGTCCTGCCAAAACTACTCAACTTCTGTGTCTTTCTGCATTTCAAATGTTTGACAACGCCATGGGATAGAATCCGATATAAAATTTTAATAATGTCTCTTTTCGAAACAAGACAAAGACCACGGGTGACAGATGTGGGCATTTTTAACCACAGTCAAGTGACGCCATTTCAGTAGGTATTCCACCGCCCAAATTTCTGCACCACAGAAAATTTAGAGCCTAGTAAGAAACGTTTGCAAGCGGCCGAAGATTTGTTAAAGGGATGCCAGCTCAGATGTCATCCCCTTTACGAGACTTCAGTAGACAAAGTAATTACAATACTTTTCAAGTAAAAAGGGCCTTTAAGTTAATTACTTTCACTTAAGTTAATTTAATTTTCAAGTAAAAACAAATACTGGTATAGATTATTATTCATTATCCTTTTGTTGTTAGATACCTATAGCCAGTACCTTTGCTCACAAAAGCCAAACTTTAAAGTTCAAGCTTATATGGTGGATTAAAAACAGGCAGTGAAAAAAATATGAATTATTTATAATTTGATTTTTTTCTTTAGTAAAATGCTTAATGCTTAATGCTCTACAAGAAGCGATTCTGAATCTAATGGTGAAAATTTCTGTTGCATTGCTGCTTAGCATACATTTTAATAACTGAAAAAAAATGACTCGCCGCAGGATTCGAGCTCATAACGAGCAACTGTCAGAGTTTGAAAGAAGTCGTATCATTGGACTGAAAGAGGGAAGTTGGGCAAATCGGAGAATCGCTCGTCATATGGGTCGAAGCGATGCAGCTATTGGAAGATGCTGACAATGGTGGATGAACAGCGACAGATATAAGCATCATGATGGTAGCGATCGACCTAGGGCCACAGAAGATCAGGAGAACAGATTGACTGTCAGATCAGCTGTCACAGGGCCTGATCCATCGTTATCAACCATCAGACGTACGACCCGCACACGAGTGTCCACCATGAACATTCACAGACGGCTGATAGAGCGAAATTTACGCTCATACCGACCACTACGCCGCCATTCACGCCTGCACACTGTCGAACTAGATTACAGTGGTGCTTGAATAGATCAAGTTGGAATCACATGCTGACTGGGGACGTATAATGTTTAGCAACGAATTCCGCCTCCATCTGTGTTCTGACGATCATCGCAGACGTGTCTGGAGACGGCCAGGGCAGCGTGCCGATCCTGCTTTCACTATTGCACTCCACACAGGCCTTCAACAAGGAGTTATGATCAGAGGTACTATTTCTTTTGGAGCTGGTCGTCTATGGTCGTCATTAGAGGCACACTTACAGAACATCGGTACTTCGACGGCATTCTGAGAACTGTTTTGCTACCATTCCTTTTGAAGTATCCTGGCCTTATTTTTCAGCAAGATAATGCAAACTCACATACCACGCGTGTTGCTATGAACTATCTAACGGCTTTTTAAAACCTTCCGGCAAACCAGATCACCGACCCTTTCCCCAGTTGATCATGTCGGGAATATGATGAAAGACTACTGCATCTCCAGGAATTTTTGTGACCGGGCCGACAATTGGGAAATATGGCAAAAATCCCGCAGGAGATCATCGGGGTGCTTTTTACTCATGTCACGTCGTGTGGCGCATCAGGATAGGGTGGGTCAACCTTACTGGGAGCTCGTTACTTTGAATTTTAAACTTAAAAAAAATCCTTTTTTGAAATTTTTTTTCATTCTATCGTAATTTTTCCCTCCCCCCTTTTTGTCTTCGGAAACTCGTTCTTGGTGCGTCGTTTTTTTTTTTTTAAGTTAATTTTTATGGCAGGTAGGGGGGGAAATTTCCGTTAGGGTTCCAGTTGGGTTCCCGGTAATGTAAGGTAAAATGAATAAAGTTCATCCACGTTTAAAAAGCCTTAATTATACTATCTATAGACAAAAATAATTACAGAATCAAAAATCAGTTTTTCCCGATAGGATTTTTTTTTTACAAAAATGATATTTTCTATTTTTACGATTTTTTAAAACATGTCAAAATTTAAAACGCTTTTATAAAAGGGCTAAATCATTCCTTTCATTTTCCCTTTTTTGGTTAATGTTCATATTTTATAAAAACAGTTCATGTTTTTTCTTTGAATCAGTCATTAAAAAATGCCCGAAATTTTTTTTTTTGTTTTTAAAAATACCAACATTTTAATTTAAAATATTTAATAACTTAATTACTTATAAAATAGTCTAACAAAATTTTTTCCCTATGTAGAATATTTTTATCCCTAATCTCTTCGAAGTTTTAAAAATGGATTAAAATTTCGGCTTTTAAAATTTCTTTTGTGTTTTCGTCTAGTAGCCACCATTTTAAGAGTACTTTTTACCTAAAAGGTATTATTCTTACATTTTTTGTTTAAAGTACCGTTGTTTTGCAATCGATGTGAAATAAACCATTATCTTTAAATTATGCCTTCAAAAAATATTAAAGTTTAATACAAAGCGCAATTTTACGAAAAGCCAAGAGTTGGCAACGAAACACAGTTGTGTGTGCAAATTGGCAACGCTAACATGTGAGGGGTCAGTGAATGGTAACGTCGCACTGTTCACCTACACAAGGAGCTTTTTGGCAGCGGATCTAAAATCATTTGAACTATGGTCAAGTGACGAGGACATTTACCTGAAACTGGCACCCCCTCTCCTCATTGTAGCAGCTAACTTTATGTACACTTTCCTCTTTTAGCTTTGCGATATATACTTTGTTTTGTTATTACGTTACCTTAAAGTCAAATTATAATCAATTTTATAAATTAAAAAAAATCGGAAGTGAGAGTCTTTAATCTACCGGAAGTAGGCATTTAAATGGTTCAAAATCTGTCAAAAATTAGTTTAAGGTGAGTTTGTTCGATAAACACTTTTACAATTCTTTTAAGTAAATAATACAAACAATTTATTGTTTTAAAATTTAGTGGCAACACAGCATTTCTTCCAATAGTTTGGCAATAAAAGATTGTGTTTGCAAAATTTTCAATCGAATGCAATTCTAAATCCAGTTTAAGAAGTAAGTTTTTCTATAATATATATGCTTCGGTGTAATTTATTTGATATTTGTGAAAGTGTTATATAGTGCTTCATTAATTTGTATTTTAAGGCTACAGTGGACACAGCAATTTTTTTTTTATTTTAATTTTTTACAAACATGCCCCCAAAAAAATTTTTTTAGAGGCTCTATGTAACTTAGAACTGAAACCACATAAAAAAATGGTGAGAAAAAAATGAGTAGTTTTTAAGAAATTTAAAAATTTCAAAACGTTCCATGCGTTTTGATTTTTTTTAAAATTTCATTTTAAAATAATAATTATAATAATAAATTTGTTAATTATATATATAAGATTACTTTAAAATAAAACTTAATTATACAATTCAATACATACAAACCAAAGAAGTTAAGTTCTAACGCGTGTTCACACTGATACACGCACACTTTTTTTGTTATAGAGTGTAATATTGATAAACAAATATCGCAAATCAATTTGGTAATCTGAATTTTTCTAGACAAAAATTTTTTGAAATTAGCTTTTCATTTAACTATACTTCAAAAATTTTTATAAATTCTTGTCCTATATAATTTTCGAGACAATAGTGTGACCGTGGTAGATTAGTGATCAATGCCATGGACACGTAGACGATATGTCATGAGTTCAAGGCTCCGCCTTGACCACTGAAGACCCACCGTGTAGAGGGCACCGATGCACTTTAAATCTCGTCGGGGCTCAAACGTCCTTCCGTTGGTGTCTAAGTTAGGAGAGAGGGGTGTCAGTTCAGGCGTCATCCTCGTCACTTGACCATGGTTCAAAATTACGAAATCCGTCGCCAAAACCTTGGTGTAACTTTATAGATTTGCATTAATAAACATTTAACCAAAGCAATAATTTCATTCTAATTTTCATCATCGTTACACTATGCATTAACGAAATCATTTTAAATATTCAATATTGGAAGTATTTGACATCCATTTATCACATTTGCCTATAACACTTTTAATATAACTTAAGTGCAGCAAATATTTATAATGAGATAACTAGTTGTAGAGTGTTGTTTTTGCTTTTTTAGCACTTTAGCATAAAAGCGCTTCACTTGTGTTACATAACCTCTTAGTGTGGCCCCAACCTGGGTGGAAAATCCAGAAGCTCTATATATAACTTATGAACCAACGACTTCTATTATCCTGTTATTCATTCCACAGTTATAAAACTTTATATATCATAATTCTCTAAATTAGAACCAAGGGAAAATGTAACTAACATAAGTTATGTTCACTTTAACTATTCAATTTGCTTAACAAATTTTGTATGAATATATACTGAATGTAAGAGATGTGTGTTATAAAGGCTTTCCTAGAAGAATTTCTTAAACATCATGTTTGCTAATACCATTGAACAGTAGTGTTTAAACTGACTGAATAAAGTAATGGCATATTTTTTTTTCATTATATTTTTTTAAATATTTTTCTAAGCAGCGCAGAAAGTAATTTCAAAAATAATAGACACTCGCAATGTCCCTATTCATATATATTATTAATTTCTAAGAAAATAACAATTCCGTCATATCTAAATATAGCTTATTTTTTTTGCTAAAAATACCTAGTCGAATCTTAGTATTATTTTCTGTGTCATAAGTCTTAATTAAGCTTTTGGTTGAGCTTTTGTAATATTATTTTATTTCCCGTACAGAAGTGTTTATTGTATTTTACAAATCAACTTTGTCCACTTAATTTGTTTTCAAACATAAATTTATCAGTACTTTTTATGTTATTATGCAATTAATATTTCAAAAGTATAACCCTTATTTTTAAAAGAAAAAAAAACCTGAAATTTAAAATTTGATGTACAATATTCTATTGTTTCTTTGTCTCCATATTAACTGTTAAAAATCATACTTCAACTAATCGCATTATTTATAGTTAATTCCCTAACTGCATCATGCTATAGCTTTGGAATAATTTCCGCTCTAGATCCTAAATTGCGTAGTTACTTAGTACCGAAACGTCACGTTACCATTTACGGATCTACAGGTTCATTCGTAACAGATACAAATGATTCCATTTCACGGATAGCATCACCTTAGTGAAATGTTTAAAACATTACCAGAGGAAAGGGGAAACTGAATCGAGGCGTTTCACATTGTTGATGATATTCAATAGCATACCATCCAGCCCTGATGCTAGCAGGTCACGAAGTCTATAATAGAGGATTTAAACTTCCCGTTATTCCAATAACAATGCCAGTTCTGGCATATGACAGCTTTACTGCGAACATTATCTGATGCATTATAAATGATGGTAGTCTCAATTCAGATGCCTCATATTTCATTCAAAACGTAACGATCGGCAAGACGGTTATCCAAGATAGAATCCCCATTGACGGTGCAACCACTATCACTCAACACCGAGATAATTTTTGTTAGCAATGGGATCTATGTAAGGCTTAAGCTTTCCCCTAATTGTAAACATCGCTCGTCTTGGTATTGACTTGTTCTTAATGAGGGGACAAGCTTGGTTTTAGGCACCTTATGCTCACTTGCAGCATTAATGAGGAAACACTTTGAAGTTGAGCAATTACTAGGAGATTGCTTAGGAAAATTACCGAAGCTTGTGAACGTGTATTTCCCACTAGAAAGGTGTAAATCAATTGAAGAGAAATCTCTAGCCGTTCGACTAATATGTTGACTAAATTCGATAATGGCCCAACCGAAAATTTACCTAGAAATTTCCTCTGTTCCTTTAATGGGTTAGTTAGAGCTCTTTGTAGAGTTGTGATGTACAACTCACAAAACCTTTCAGCAATTTTAGAATACAATGACTATTAAAGGAAATAACTTTCGTCAAAGGAATAAGGGGATTTGTGACCCAGATAGTGCTTATTGACATTAAAAATACTTAAGAAAAGCAACCGTTATTGAGCGATAACATTTTAATTATATCATCATGATTAAATAAGAAAAATTAAGTATTATTGGAATAAGCTTGTGTTTATTTTCTTTTCATGAACTTATATTACATTTAATTGATTCCATATGTGAGAGATGTATACTTTATCCCTCTGATACGAAATCTGTTCATAATTTCATGCATCTTCAAATAAATTCGAAGTTAAATAATAAGTTTTATTATAAGCAAAAATAAGAAAGTTAAAAACTGTATTTCCAAATGGGATTTTTCTGAATGCAATTATGAAAGCTGCCTAATTGAACGTTATTTTATCTCATAAACTAATTAAAAGTTAAAATAAGATAATACAATAACCTGAGGGTTTTTATTACCAGAAGGTATAAAAAGTTCAGTGACAAATAATTGATTCATAAATATTTATATAAATATTCCTAAAATAAGGTTATTTCTAAGCAATAATGTTTAATACTTAAGTATAACATCAAAAAAGGAAATTTTTAAAATAAAACAAAAGTTTTGCAAAGTTAATGGAAAACTCAAAAGTACTCCCACCTTTTCTAAATTTTATTTTACAAATTTAAGAATACAGATATATTTATATCTCCTAATTTGGTAGTAGCTTGAAGATTTACATATTTATACCTCTTAATATATGCAAAAGTTTAATGAAGTAAGTACATAAAATACAGACAAGGAAGCATAACCTATTTATGAATCACGCGAAACATTATTATCTTTTACCCGACAACGCCAATTTAACTATCAGATCATTAATGAAGGAATAACAAAATAAACAAATTATAGGAAATTTCAGCAAGTTACAATTTTTATTAGTCAAAACAGATGAATATATATATATATTTAAGAAATCAATACATTAAACACTCACAACCCTATAAAAGGAATATAATATTTTTTACCTTAAATTTCCTTTAATGAACTATGTCCTTTGAAAGCTTACGTGTTGTAATATTGATTGTATAAAACCAACATACACTGCTCTCTCGTACATATTCAAAATCTTTAATAGAGGCATAAAATATTTCTTGAATGCTAAAGAAGCTTTCAGATTTTTTTAAAAATATTTTTGTGGTTACTAATGCGACCTGATCGGCAAAGACCACATCAATGCCCACGAAATTCATCATGGCAGAGGGTTAAGTGACGTCTGTCGTTATCCGTAGCTTTGATCACCATACAGGTGACAGAACGATTTAAAACTCAGTTTCAGCAATTTTGAGGAGAACACCCACAAAATTGGTCAGGGGCCTCCCACCTCTCTTCCCCTTCCACGAACCTCACGAGAGGACTTGCGGCTCGACGGCAATTTAAAGTACCTCCATGCCGTGAAGGCACTATACATTTACAAACATCCATGTCTTCTCCGGGATTCGAGGCAGGGCAGCTTGGCACGAAGTCGCGTCTTGCCCACTATACCGGATGGGCGACAAATGATAAAAATATTAAATGCACCATCTAGAGTTTTATTACTATCAGATATAAAATGAGTATAATTACTTGGAACAATTAAAAAGTGTTAACGCTTTTGTAGCATTTTGCTTCTATTACCATTACAAGCATAGAATTCATCCTAAAAACAAAATATTAACTTAATAAAACCTAAGAAATCCTTAATAAGAAATTAATTTTCAAGGCATTATAAAAAATTAGTCAAAATATATGCATATAAATAATTAATAATTTTTTACTTTAATCTTTATTACATAATTGTTATTATTAAATACAGTAAATGTTCGATGAAGTTGGTTATATATAAGATGAAATTTAGATCTCTTATAAATTTTTAGTAAGGCTAATAAATTTAAGCATTAATTAGTAAAGATGTTACACTAACTATATTCTGTAAATAAACAAAATAAGTATTATATGTATATATATATATATATATATATATAGGTCAATTCTCTACTAACAAGAGATCACATCCAAACAATAAACTCGACAAACACACATAGACAACAGGAAAATCACACAATGAAGGACAAAAGAGTAATGTCGAGATAATAAATATAAAATGGATGCTGCAGTGCCATGAGAACAATACTGACTTAGGACAGTTGGTATATAAAAATTAATTTATATAAAGTGGGATTGAACATGTTTTTGGCCAGCCAACCTTCCCCTTTATTTGTAAATAACACTGGGCAAAAACCAATTGGAAATAATGGATGAAATATCTAAATCCATTACAAGATGAGGTAACTTACCTAAAAATAAGCACTTACAAATGCAAAGCCCGCGCTAAATCTGAGTGGAAACATTCAATTTGTTGCCAGATTCTATACCCTAATACAGATTTAAATCAAAAGAGTGGCTGAAATGTAGCACTTAACAAGATTACAAATGGAAATAAAAATTAAAAATAGTTGCATATTATAGCATAACTTCTCTGTAACTTACCAAGAGTAAATATGAATAAAGTATGGTAGGTAATTTCTAATCTAATATTAGACTATGGAATAACTACCATCAAATATTTGTTTATAGTAATAAGCTATTATCAGAAATCTCATAATTTTAATTCTAACTATTTTGAATAGCTTTATTTATATAACTATTATAAAATAAATTAGGTATTTCTGATTTAAGCAATATTTAGCAAAATGTGTATAGTTATTTATAATGTCTGATTTTTTGACACAAGAAATTTATTACGTTGTATATAATTAATAACAATATTTCTGAATATAGAAACATGTACATTACTCTCTAATGAGGAACTTTTATAATATTGAAATTAAATTCTTCTCTTTTATCATAAATATTAGAAACTATTACATTTTCATATAATTTGACATGTATGTCAAAAGAAAATTTGCTTCATTGTTGTTATTATTTGTCTGTGATAAATTAGATATTGTGGATAAAAATTAATGTTAGATTATAAAATTGGCTTGTTTGCCAAAAGATGATTATATCATCTATATAACGATAAATATAAAATTTAGAATTATTAATGTAACTACTTTCAAATAGTGTAAGTATAAATTGGCAAGACAGTTGCTCGCAGGGCCACACCTTGTGTAATCCTTTAATCTACTGATAATAGTTACCTTTATGATATATATAGTTCTCTTTAAGTACAAACCTAAGTAGTGAACCAAATCTATCATAATTAACATTATTAAATAAATTGTCTTTATGTAAATTTACAGAATATTAATCAAATCATCAATATTAATAGAGTTAAAGATCTTCAAATCTAAACTTTAGACTGAATAAGATTTTTTTTATCACTTTCATTTTCTCAACAAGTGATTTGCTATTTTTTAAGAATGGCTGAGGATATAAGGTTATTTATTGTTTCATGCAATATTTCATGGAGAATTTTGCCTGTTTTTGTGATATATGTATAAAAACCATTTGTAACTGTCCTAAATTTAACTGGGTCTTTATGAAATTTGGGTTAGAAATATATGTGGAAATTTAAAATTATTATTAATTTGAATTTTTTAACTTTATGAAAAAGCAAGATACGTTTATTTATTTCTCTATCAGAAACAAGAAGACTTAATAAAAAGCTGTATTATCGAAATAATTGTTGATCAATAAATTATAATAGTATTTATATGAATGCAAAATTTCCATGGCACTTTATCAAGCATAAACTATAATAAATTTATTTTGTAAATTTGCAATCGACTTAATATTATTAAAAAGATTTTTATTATCTATACCATAGTTATATTTAGTAAGCACCTTTTGTAATTTTATCTTTTAATTCCATATGAATGCCTCTATGAGCATACTATATTTAGCAGCTTCTTTTGTATAATAAAATGCTCAATATCATTATATAACTGATTTTTGATAATTTTATTATTATTCCGAAATCGGTAATCTAAAAGCTCAGTACCTTTATTCATAATATTTCTAAAGATTGTGTCTTTTACAATATTGAGAGATCACCAGTAACAACATGCTTGTGATGTTGATCAATAAAAGGAAATCTTTAAATTCACTACATTTACATATTAAGTTATCTTGCTTTTATAGGCACATTATAGTTAAAATTGATCTACCTATTTTTTATTGTATTTAAAAGCTTTTTTAATAGTGATATTTTGTATTGGGAAAAATGACATGTGTTTTAAATATGTCCAGAAAAATTAACATTATCATATGATTTATTCATATATAAAAGTGTACAGTATTCTATTTGACCGTCCTTATTTACATTAACATTTATGTTATGTTTATGTTTCAAAATTTATGAATATTATAATAATGTGCAAAGCATGACAATATATATATATACGCCGCATATATATATGGATATAATACTTATTTTGTTAATTTGTTTTGATTATCTATTTATATATATATATATATATACTTTTTTCAAAGGATTTCCACATCTTTGAACTGTGGATTAACCTAGCAAAATACTCTGAATTGTTTTCGGAAAGTGGAAATCTTTTAAATATTAATAATAATTGAAAATAATAACTGCAGAAATGCAATAATCTCTTTTTTGAAAACAAATAATCTCGGTTTTACATATTACAGGGTTAAAAACAGTAATTGACCTTGGATCTATCTCAAGAAATATAGCAACGGTTGAATTGAAAAATATTCTCAAGGAAATGATATTCAAAATAATAAAATGCAAACTTTTCAAAATTTGAGGATAAGTCTTTCTTTATTGGTCTCCTGGAAACATCTCTACAATTCGAACATGTTTTGAAATATTTTTTGTTTAATGTATATTTTAACATTGAGCTATCCGAGAAGTCTATCTTCTCTAAATCGGTTATTTTCGGTCCTGCCGAATTGGCCCTTTGAGATAGAACAGCTCTACTCAGCAAATGAATGTCACTACTAAATAGAGTATAAATAGTCAATGAGCTGGAGAACAGCATTATGTTATCAATGTAGCCACGATTGTACTGCAGGAATTATATTTACTTGATCCTGAATTGCAATCCTTATTAGAAGTATTAGATTTATCGTAGGCGAATTGCTGAGATTACATCTCAGGTAAGTACCCATTATTTTTCACAGGCTTATTGTCTTGTCTACATATTACATAATCAGGTACAATGTTAAATTAATAAAAGTGAATTATTGTAAAAATATCTATATTGATCATTATTTCGTGTTCTACTTAATGGCGTTTTAATCTCTAATGTATTTGGATCCTCCCAAGTATCTGGTTAACGAGCGTGACTTCTACCTCAAGTAACACGAGGTGAAGGTACAGCGACAGTTTCTTTCAATGTGCACACATTCTTTTTTTGTCTTGCACAATATCTGTTTTTCTCAAATTGATTTATACACAGTTATAGGAAAGAGAAAGAGAGAGCGACGTTACTTTAAAATTTAGGAAAAATACAATTTTGCTAATGAAAGCTCTTCATCTATAATTTTGAAGTATTTAAACAACTTTCACGAAGCATATAATGATATTTATTATATAACCTGGATTCTGAAGCAATGTTTTGAAAATAAAAATTTTGTTTGTGAAAATTTTGCGCATCATTGATGTTTAAAAAATCACTTAAATGAATTGATTCCGTTTATAAAATTAATTGCTTTAATATAACTAATAAATAAATTGATTATACTTATTATTTTTATTAAATTTTCCAAAATATATTTAGAGTGAGAGTTTTCAAAGTATTAAATGTAAAGAATGCAATATAAACTGAATTATATTCGACTGCAATTTTTAACTGCAATATTTTCCCCAAGAACTAATTGATGAAAGGTGTCGAACATTATAGAAGATTCACGCTGTCCTTTTTTAAATGTATTCAAAGTAGCAACCATTTTACAGAATAGCAAAATAAGTTATTCAGATATATAAATTAATTATGTTTTTATAAGCATTCTCTTAAAAATGAAATCAATTTCCTTTTCTAAGCACAAAGACTTGCTTAATCTTTAATCAAAAGTAATTCTAATAAATCTATTCACTAAAAAATCAATAATTAAGCATTCATTCCTCAGAAATATGCACTTTTATTTTATTGCTCGTAAAGTAATTTTCTTTCAGATGTATTGAAAGATAAATAAAGGCTTCATTTTTTTTCAGCTGTTCATTTATTTTTCAATGGCAAGCCTTCATCTTTCATATGCAAGTTCATTGCCAGAAAATATTTAACAAAGGCACACTAAATCATTAATTTTAAAAAATCAAGTACTGATTATTTTGAATGTGGATTTTAAATGTTGTATTCTGTCTTTCCATTGAAGCATTTAATTTATTAATTCTGTTCTTTTGAAGAGACTGTATATCAAAAAGGCTAATAAAAATAATTATTTACAATAAACATTGTTTCATTATGTAGCTTTATTTCTCTGATACTAAAAAACTTCTCAGCTCTTTTGTAAATGAACAGGGTGGAAAATTTTTTTAAAAAAAGTTAGTTATTGATTTCAAGAGAAAAGGAAAAAATTACATTAATTAAATAGCGTTTTTTTTTTCATTTGTTATTTAAATGATATGTTCTTAGTGAACCAAGAAATTAAAAAGAAAGGGGAGGGGGTGCATAATTTTTAGTCCTATCGCATTTAAAAAAAATGCGAAGCTTTATTTTGGTGAAATGATTTACTTGTAAATTCAAAACAGAAGCAAATTGTATATGTCATTTTTGTTAAAAATTAAAAAATAGTATTTTTTCACAACTAAAACTGAATTATTGTACACATTTAAATTCTGTATAAGAGACATAAAGTTTTGTTATAAATAATACTCTTAGTTGTTTCATTTTAACAATGAAAAATTCGCGATAAATATTACTTCATTTAAAAATTTATTAATGTTGACAAATTATAGTTAAGTTGCTCCAATGTTAGTTCTTCTATAGCTAACTGTGTTCTTCAGGTTCGCTGTAAAAATAAATCTTAATAGTAAAAGATTTTAAACTTATAGTTGAGTTCTTAATAAAAGTAAGTCTTTTTACAACTATTCAACCTATTTTAATATTTCTAAATAAGAGCCCTTAATTTATTTTTCAAAATTGGAATAAAGAAAATATATTTAGTAACAAATAATTTCTTCAATGCTCTTTTAAATGGTCACTATCCGTACATTCTTGATATTAGTTTTTTTTTTCTTTTTTTTTTCTTAAATTTGGTTTTCAACCTTATATATAATACTAATAGTACAACCTCAGAATAATCTACAATATTTCCCCCACCCCCCAAAAAAATTCTCAATAAAGAATTTTATGTTCCTTTGTCATATTACTCAATAACAATTTTCACATGGCATTGCGTCAATACCTTTCAAACTTGTTTATAAGCAAAGTTTTACCTTATATTCCAGCGCATAATACACAATTTTAAAGCAAAAAATAATATAAAATTTAAGGGTATGCGTTACACATCAGATCTAAAATGGTATCTTTATCTGCGCATAAAAAAGTAGATTTCTAGATATATATGTGAATGCTGTTTATTTAAAAAGGAATAACATACCTTATATATATATATATATATATATTGTGTGTGAAGTAGTGTTGGCCGGTGTAGGTGATTCCAAATTTTTGATGAAAGCGACGTCTTCAGAATAGCTTTACCTCCTTTATTATGAGCACACATCAGCAGATTAAAGCACAATTACGTTACATTTTAACATTGAATAGACAGCGGTATTTTGGAGGGCACAACACAAGGACGAAAAAAAGCAGCTAGTATTTACAATCTTACATGATGGCGGTAAGCAGAGAAAAAGCGCGATTACATCAGATTTTATGTTTATATACCAACAGTGCACAAGCGCGTGACTATTACGTAATAGTAGTTCTGATTGGCTAGAATGCGCGGGATACGGATTTCGGTTTAGCCGATTACGATTAAGATTACAATGTTTATTTTTAAACCTAAGAATTAAAGATTATTTATAGATCATTAAAAAGAGTTAATTAAAAGTATGTTAGAGGGAATTATTACATATATATATATGAACTTTCATGATTGGATAAAATGAGAAAATTGCCATATTCGTCTCTCGTTATATTTTCAGACATATTATTGAATTCTATTTCGTCTTTTCACCCTCATTATTTTTCTGATACATAAATAAATAATCATTTTCCATTCCATCTAGGCCATAGGCTCCCAAAGTGGCTCCAACGGACCCCTGGGAGTCCTTGGGATAATTGAGGGGGTCCGCGTCAAATAAAAATTAATTTGTGGGGTCGTAGACAATATTAGGTGGGGTGGTCTGCAAAAGGTTTAATATAGTTAAAGTATTTATGATCAATTTTCATTATTATGAAAGTTAAAATAAACCAATAATAAATTTACATGTTAAAAAATTTAGAATAGAATGTTATAGATATAGGTACATAAATACAAATAGTAAGCACCACATGCTGGAAGGCAGGCCAATAGTGGATCCGGCCATCTATGTACGTTTAAATAGGAACGGAATCTCACAATTTTGTGCAATAACATGTAAAATATGGTAGTATAAGAGAAGTGTATCGAAGAACAACTTTTCTTGCACTACTTTGTTTTGCGTATGATCATAAGATTGGAAGTGTTTGCAACAAATGTGTTCAGTTTTGAACAAAAAGTTGTCATTCTTTGTATACTGCATAAATATTTTGATGTCTTTTTGTACACAAATTTACTGACAAAATTGTTCTTTTGTAATAGTTAGTTTTTATGAAATACTCTTATCACATAATATTTATCAATATCATTTTCAGAACATCAAAGTTAAATTTGCAATTTTTCGATTATGCATTGAAATACAGTTATTTCACTGGAGTATTTATGGTCAAATTTATGGAATAAACGGGGACCCCAAAGGTCACAGTAAATTAGGAAATCTCTGATCTGGACAGTTAAGTATTCTACATTTTTCAAATGACTCTTTAATTATGTAAGGTTTAATTTCATTTCGTACTTTTACTATCCACTTACACTCTATGTCTTGACTGCAAGAAATCAGAGCTTTGCAACATATACATTTCAGGTTTCTCCGCAAAAAAAGGTACGTATTATACGACGAATACACCTAAACATGCAGTTTAAAAGTATATGTGAGCATTATACTCCGTAATATATCGTTAAATGAATACTAAATCTAAAAAATAACTGAAAAAGAGATTAAAAAAATAACATTAATAAAGTTTAAAGAATCAGACTACTTTTGCCCTGACTGTTTACTTCAAGAAGTGTGTTATTGTAGAAAATAGGACTGACGTGAGTTCTATTCTGTTAGCAAAAACATTTTTTCAGGCAAAGGAAACAATGGTTGAAAATGAAGATAAAACACAAAAAAGTAATTAACAATTAAGTAATAAACTGTTTGCACCTCTCTATCGCTAAACCAGAAATTGTGAAAGTTTGTGACATCAAGAGATAATTTTTAACGATTTTTGAAACTCCAAAAAACGCTTTGAAGCTTCAAACTAATTACAAAATTTCTTCATGTAGTACACTGTTATTGAAAAGCTGAAGTTTTAAATTCTCATTGTATATTGTATCATATCCTTATCTAAAAGTACACGTTCACAGTAGTTTTGATCAGCTAGTGAACATTTACCCCCCTCTTTTCTTTACTCCAAATGAGTTTAATTCAAAATTCTAACATATTTATGACGAGGCCTGATATTTTTTCTCATGATTTACGATATTTCCAAGTCTTTAACTGTATAATAACTGATATTTGCATTATAAGTCAACATTGTTTCAAAATTTTTATATATTTTAAAATTTTGTTCACAGTGTTACAATCACATATCTTTATAGCCTTACATATTTCTCTCTGCAAATATGTAACACTTAATAAGTATATATAAAGCCCTCAAGTTTAAACAATTTTCATTTAAAGCGATAATTATATTATCTTAAAAAATTTTCAGTATTAAATTTATTTCATAATAAGGATCCTATTTATAACTTTTCGACTAGTTTTTCATGTATCATTATTTTATAATTTACTAATTCATGTCATAATAAAAATTGCATATTAAAAAATCATTGAGTGAATAATTTGAGTTGCTTATTTAATGTGTATTCTGGGTTACTATTATTGGTATCTATTTTTATTTTTACTATAACGGGAATTTTATGTAGCAACACAATAATGGATAACTTGATCTTCCTCTAAACTAATGTATAAAAGTACATGAAAATTTAGTATACGTAATGCCAGAAAATTGATTTTTAAGTTTACTGTGAAGGAAATTGCTGAATTAATATTTTCAATTTTTTTAGGCATACGTTATAATTTTGATTATTTCCCAATTTCTTTTAAATAGAGGGACTTAAATTATTGTATAACAACATGAACAAAAATAGATGTTTCATTAATTATATTATAGACAAAATGGAACACTAACTTTTACCAATATTAAAAAATAAACTATTAAATTAGACACTTCATCAGTTTTGAAATTCTACAGTTTTTATTTCATAACTGCCCAAATATGATAGTAAAATTAAGAAAACATACTACTAGATAGTAATGAGTACAATTTTATGATTAGATATTAAGAGTTCTAGATTTAATATATAATTTATTTTATATTAATCTTATCTTCTTATTATACATATTTATTTTCGCTAAGAAAAAAAAAATCTTACAAAACTTTATCGGCTTTATTCATTTCCTCAGTTGAAATTGAATTCAAGATGAATGTTTTTTTTTAGTTTATTTCTTGATTTTTTTTATTTAATTTCTTCATTATTAATACAGAAAAGTATTTTGCACATAATATACAAAATAGTTTTATTTAGTGATACACCAATCCATGAACACCCATAAAAATACATCAATGAGTTTTCGTTTTTACTAAATTTTTATCTCATTCACATGTAATGAGTATACGAATGAAACTTTTCAAAATGTAAATCGGTTTATATTCACAGGAATAATCCAAAAAGCATTGCATGAACATGGACTCACGACTGGCATTCCATGAGTTCGAACCTAGTGACACTGAAAACCCACCCTGTGAAAGGTTGATGCACGAAGCTCAATGTGCTCCCTTTGGAGTGATGAGGAAGTTTGGAGAGAGGGGTCCCAACTCAGGTGTCATCCTCATCTTTTGACCATAGTTCAAAATTACCAGGTCCGTTGTCAATTGTTTTCGTGTTACTTTATAGTGCGAGGTTACTGTACACTTACTACAGAAAAAACTTTAAAAATAAATATTATTTACATGTAAACATTATTCATTCAAAATATTTCCACTTCTATTCAGTAATATTTAATAATTTTATAGTAATAATATTTTTTTAAAAATAAAAGCAACATTTAAATATTGAAAAAAGATGAATAGATAATTTTATAAATTTGCAATACGATTACTGTTCATGTGAGAGAGTACCTTACATCATTATATATATATATATATATATATGTTTGAGGCATTCATTGCCAAATAACTGAATAATTAAACTGTAAAAAAACGCTAAAAATGACATTTATAGAGTTATTGCAAAGATATTTAATATTCTAAATTGTTTTAAATCTTGTAGATTTTTTTTGTGTATTGCAAGTTTATAAATTGATACTTTTTTATTTTGCGTAAAGTTCAACTACGCTTGAAGAAGTGATGTTGTAATTTATTTAGAAAAAGAAAGTTTTCTCAAGCATAACAGTCCTTGTATGTACAATGAATTAAAATATAAAAATTGACGGAGATAACAAGAAATAAATGATAATTTAATTTGTACACACATTTAATGTGGCATACGATATTTTAATCATTTGTTTTAGAAGTATTCAAAACGTTTATGATTAAATACTCAAGTGTAATGCAAATAATAGTATGCAAAAATAAATATAGTATAAAAATGTATACTTTTTTATATCGAATTGTAAAACTGATATAGTAGCAAAGAAAAAAAATTACTTATTAAATTCAAAACTTTTAGAAGAGAGAGTTCAATATAGATAATATTCGTATGTGTTTCTCAGATTAATAAATAATGTAAACTCTGGTAGTGAAATAAAGTGTGAAATTTTTTTTAAAATTTAATCATAAAAAATAATGTTTTTTTTTCGGTACATATATATATCGGATTTTTCTTCTCTGTCATTCATCTCCGGAAATTTTGTCAAGTTCATGATTATTTTGATTGAACATTTTCCTTTTAAAAAAATTACATTCCTTATTCTCTTACCTACATAGTAATTTTTCATGTAAAACATAATAACTATATCAATCAATAGTATACATGTTTTTGTTATAAATCTTAGGTAGATTGCTTATACTTACACAATTAAATTATATTACAGATATTTATATCCTTTAAAGAAATTACTTTGAAACTCTTAATTATATGCATCATGCCTTACTTTAGCACTGAATGGGTCATATATTTAACATTAAATTACATAAATAAATATTTCAATTGTCTTAATTCGAATTCGATACAGTAATGAAACTTTAATCCATTAAATAAATATGAAATGAAACAAATTATGAACGCTTTTTATTCACTCTATTAAATGTTATCATGTGTTGACTTAACATTACGCATTGGAATGTATCAAAATTCATATGATATTGCTCAAATTGTTTTAAATATTAAACATTATTGTAGAAAAATGCTTCACAAATAGATATACATCCCATATGTTTCTATCAGTATGATCAAAGGAATCCAGCAAGGTACACAAGTTTTTATGCAGATCTTCAAGATAAATGGAGAGAGAGAGAATGCACTAAGATTAGTGAACTCCTACAAAATAACATACGGGCTTTTTATCAAAAACCGCATCTTATATTCAATACATTTGATTGATACATTTTTCAATCAATACATAAACTTGTAGAAACAATTCGGATACTAAAGTCTTCAATATTTTCGTAATACTAAACATCATGTTTGAAACTATCGTTGTGTGCCACTTAACATCAAGAGATTAATTAGTGATTTACCGAAGACCAAAGTAATCATGGAAAAGCATGTTAATCTCCTAGGACTACCCAGACAGTTTAATGAGCGAATGTGACATAAATTACCCTACAGCACTTGTACAAACACTGCTATCTCATTCAGTGAACTCGAGTGTGGTTGTTATCTTGCAGCAAGTCTAATACAAGTGATGTGTGCGTGTGGCTATGGTGAATAGGATTGTATTGCTTAATTATGCGTAAGTGGTGACGGGCTCCAATGTCTCCGAAACGAGATAACAATTTTGTTAGATATAATTGGAAATAATGGAAATTCGGTAATAAATATTGAGGCAGTGTTCAATCGCTCTATTTATATCCTTTGCTCTGTGAATTATAGTGTCCTTGTGAGGACATATATCCACTTAATTAGCTTCAATTGTATTATTTTGGACAAGAGTCACGGTTGCATTTTTAGTTTGATTGCACAATGGGCATTGTAAAGAGATATTTTCTGATCAGTTATCGAACGAATGAATGTAATTTCATTCGACTTTCTTTATGTGGATTTAAACGTATAAATTATAATATCAAAGCTACTCCTATTAAGATAAATGATATTAGAACTGAAAAACTGGGTATACTCCAAAATAGAGAGGAAACTACTTTCACAACACCTATTATCATATAAAGTATTTTTGACCAGAAAATCTAGTTATTCAAAGAAATTATAACAATATCGCTTTATTTTAGAGCACAGGTCTTCAACTTGGATTCCACGTAATCCTAGGGTTTCCTGAAATTTTGACAGGGGTTCCCCTAATAAAAAAATACCAAAATTATAATAAAATTTAAATTTTTATTAAAATTTTAAATCTTAAAGGCAGTTTGCTGGTGAAAATAAATATAAATTAATATTTTGTGAATAAAATAAAATCTTAAATTATGTAAAAGCCACATGCTTCACAAATATCAATGTTCTAATGAAAAAATCTTTGAAATGATTTAATAAAAAAGTTAGGACTTTAAGTCGTAAAACTGCTTTGAAACTATTTCCACTTTTAATTTAATTCATATTTTGCATCAGTTTTATTGAATGTAATTTGTATATTTTATTCAAAGTTCTGCAATTCTACCCTTTTTATTTAAAAGGATTCCAAAAACCGTTTCCTTTAACTCGATTGCTATGCGTTAATATAAGGCAGAAAAATTCATTTGGAAGACAAAACACTATTGCAAATATTTTTAATTTTAAATGCTATAGATGCTGTCTTTCTAAAGATTTTAAATAAGAACATTCGTCTATATTCCATTTTAGAAAGATACTTTTCAAATTAGAAATAAGAGTTTTGAAATACAACCCCTCAGCAGAAGGAATTAATTTATCTGATGTGTCTAAACATATATCAAAACCTATTTTTATCTCCTAAATGAAATTCAAAAATTACATTCGTAACCACTTTGCAGCTGTAAGACTTTCTCATTTAAAACCCAAATTATCTCTTTCGCTAACTCCTGCACTATGTTACGGAATTTCAGACCTCGACTATCAATTTAAACATCTAGCCTTCCCATTTCGTCATGCCCAGTGTATGCAGTCATAAATATTAAGCAGGCATAGAAATGGTGATACACCTAAAGCAAGTAAGGCGTCCTCCACTTTCCTAACTTATTTTGTCTGAAGAATTCTGCCCTAAAATCAACAAACAATCCTTCCCATCACCCGTGCGACAAACCAAAGAGCACACAAGCATGCAAGAGGTTTGTACCCAAGTCCAAAGTTCCGCAGATAGCTGGATTAACACGCAAATATGACACAAATTATCCGACTGTCCCTGTGCAAACTGAATATTTAACCAGTTCAACGGAAACTCACGCACCCAACCTATGATCTTTCCAGAGACTGGCATCGTGGCTTGTGGCTATAATTATATATTATCTTCGCCCGACTTCTCTCGTATAGGATGCGTGTACAGAGCTTTACCCGCATAGGTCTAATTAGACGTTTGTTGGGGAACAAGAGGTGTTTCTTGATTAATTGCGAGTTTCACGGGGAAGATTTAATAACTATGTGCGGTGGACTTACGTTCATTTGAGCAGAGAGAGTTACGCTTTGAATGCTGGGAGCACCTAATTTAATACAACATTTCACTCTCGTCTAATGATTTGTCTATTAGTTAAGGTCTTGGATAGGTTCTTGATGCATGATATGTTTCAGTATTGTGTGAAGTGACTATGGCTGACACGTGCAATGTGCTGGATTCTATATATATTATGTTGTCACTCCATGCATATTTAACGGGGTTTGGATTTATTGAGGCTTTATTTTGAATACGACGAGTGAGTAAAAGGTTTGTTCTCATAAACTTCAGCGTTCAAGACTTAAACGATTTTGAATAAAGTGAATAAATTTTGCGTTGTAATAAAATGATTTTCTCTAGCTTAATGGGTTTTCTTTTGATACAACGCATTATATTCTATCTGAATTAAATGAGTTTTTTACTTAATGTAACAACAAATTCTCTTTTCAGAATTTGAATATGCGAAAGAATTTATTATAATTTAACATTCGAAGTAACCGAAAAAGAAATCCAGGTTTGCAAAGTTATAACAAGTAATACAATAAATATTTCTTTCTGGAAAATAATAATACTTCATTCTCGAATTACAAAATATATTATAAGAATGTGGCGTGTTTTACACATTATTTTTCGAACATTTTATTGAGAATTGATTACATTTTTTACTTTTAAATTTTTCAGGATTTTTACTTGCATAATCCATCAAATATTTGATCTGGAAAATAGTATTAAACTGGAGAAGTCGCACTCTCAATACTAACGTTAATAGTCACGCGGGGATGTCTCAGTCACCCCAATTCTATTTTTATAATTATTTGCATTGTATACCAGTGTTTCTCAAAGTGGGGGACGTGCCCCCTGGGGGGCGCGATAACCCTACAAGGGGGGCACGAGCATATCAAAAATAAAAGATTTAAATAAAATTAATTTACTTTAATGAAGTAAGAAAATACTTTCTGACAATAAAAAATACACATTTACACTGATAGAATTTATTAGTATTACTTCATCAAACATAAAAGCTTTCATTTCGATACATTCATTAGCTATCTGATCCTATAACTAAATAAAAAAAAACATCACATTTTGTTGATTTGGATGAAAGATTTTTTTTACTGAGTCTTCTTTTTAAACATAATATACTATTTCAGAGAAAAGACAAGACCCAGACCCTTAGAAACATTCTAGGAAGATAAAAAATTCATCTGTTTGACCTTCGAACTTACTGGTATCAGTACCGCACACAGGAAATTTTCAAGGGGGGGTCCAGGGTTGAAAGTTCACTATTCTTGTATCATGCTATTTTTGATTTTGTCGATTTTCAGGAACAAAACACAACAAAAAACTAATTATTGAATAAATAATTAGCATTAATTAATAAAATTAATCATTAATAACAAATATTTAATTAAATTTTACATATTATATACTTAGAATTATAACCAATCGGAAAAAAATCAAGGGCTTTAGGGGGGGCCGGACCCACAGGCCCCCCCCTTGTGTGCGACACTGACTGGTATGGTTAGTTCATTCCTTTTTTTGTCTTTATTTTTCATTTAGGGAAGTTTTGAATAATGCACCTATACGAAAGAGTTATATGACATTTCGAAAAGCACAGAAAGCTCTTTGAAGGATTATTTGGCCAATATTATTTTTATGGGTATTCTGAAACATATAAAGCATGATGAAAAACGTTTTTTATAATTTCTTTTTAGAACTAACATTCATAGTTTTACATTGATTACAAACAAAATATGACAGTTTTGTTTGCAGATATCATTCCTGTAACGTTCGTGAAAAGTTTCTGTGATTTGTGTTTTTATTAAGGTCGCGTTCCTTAGAAACATTTTAATTCGGTTCTATTGGAATTTTTCTCAAACTATCAATGAATAAAGGTAGAAAGTAGGTAAGTATACTTTCTCTTAGTTAAATTATTCACTAGAATTGTGATTTTTATAGTGTACAATAACAATAATTGTAAAAAACTTCGGGGTGACTCGCGACTATTACCATTAGTATCGAATGCGCATCTGCTCCCGGGTTAAAACATTTTGCAGTCTTCTCGTTATTAAATATTAAAAATAACACAATTATTCTTTATCAGAATTTTACATTCTTTTTCATTATTTAACATTAATAATAAATGCTAATTTGTGAGGATTACAATTACAGTTCACTTAAATCTATTTATAATATGAGTAATCATTTAAAAAAATCATTTTACATTTTTGTATTCATTGCCGTGCTCTTGGTTTTACTCTGCTTACAATTCAGCAAGTGCTGACTGGGTGACGTAGTTGGTTTGTCGCTGGTCATCTGCACCTAAGGTTGCGGGTTCGACCCCAGCCCATGTCGGTGGATTCTCATGATGCAGAAAATCGGCAGCGGTCATGAACGGCCATGTCGTATAATTATTCGGCATGTAAAAAATCCCTTGAAGTGCCGGCTTGGCTGCCAAAATTCTTCAAAAAAAATTCTTAAGTTCAATTTTGCATCGTCAGAGCTCAGATGCCTCCCTCTGAGGAGGAAACTGGGCATCAAAATTACTTGCGGCAATTGGTATCGCTTATTATACGTTCCGCACTAAAAATGATACCAGCTACTGGGGAATAAGCTAGGTCTGCAAAGGTAAAAAATACCAGCATTTGCAATTACACATTTTGCGCAGACGTCGGATAGTTTGCCCAGACTCACGAAGACGTTCGCGAGAATGCTAATTGTCACGGATATCATAGAGAGCAACACATAGACTAGACTATTTTTCTAATGACATTTAAACTTTTAGAAATGGATGATGGAAGAAATAAATCTTTAAATAAATATCATTTTGCTATCTGTTCCAATTTAAAAATTATAGATACGAAAAATAACCTGATAATTATCCTATTATTTAAAAGTAATTTGCTTAAAACATATATTACTTAAAAGTAACAAATACAAAATGTTTAATACTTTCTTGTGAATTTGTACGGTTTATAATAAAGATCGTATGGTAGCTTTAGTGACAAAGTGCATTATTATTATATAAGGGGTGGCGCGATAAAAATTACGATTGAAAATTGGGTCGCCAGTAGTGAAAGTTTGAGAAGCACTGTTGTATACGATAAAAATCGTTATTCCAGTGCATAATTTAACTAAAAGAAAGTATACTTACCTACCTTTAAGGACTTTTCAATTTTTCTTCAGAGAAAATATCAATCAAACTGATCAAAGAAGTTTCAAATGTGCGTGACTTAAATATAGGACACAAATCACCCAAAATTTTCTCTAACATTACAGGAATTTTATCTGCTGGTAAAACTGTCGTATTTTGTTCAAATTATTGTAGTTTTATTGTGCCAAGGTGATAGACAAGTAGCATGCTCATCTTTTCTTGCTGGTGTCTTTTTGACCGGGAGTATTGTGCCTTAAGGTACACTTATATGGCTTCATATTTTTCTTGATGGAGTTTCTTAGGTAGTAGTTGAAAATTTCCTTTCAGCTTACATCAGTGCTTCTCAAACTCTGAATAATGGCACCCCCCTTTTCAATCACATTTTTTATCGCCCCTTTTCAATCACAATTTTTATCGCGACCCCCTTATACATTAATAATGTACTGAATGCAATAATAATACACTTTGACGTTAAAGCTACAAAACTATTTAATTATAAACCGTACAAATTAATAGGATAAGTACATTAAATTTTTTATATATGTAAATTTAAGTAATATATATTTATTTTTTTCCTCGAATTTTTAAATTGGAACAGATTGTAAAATGCGGTGTCTGCTTTTAAGACAAAATATAGATCTCAGCCAAATATATAGAAAATGCACTCAGAGTGTCAATTTCTAATCGTAAGCCTTCCTTTAAAAAACTTTCCACTGCAAGACAAGCCTACGGATGCCGCTAATACTTATTAAACTTGCTCTTAATTTAGTATTAATAAATTATAAAATACCTTGTGCAGCACTGATACATTAAAATTATACTGTTTGAAGTACCCGCTCTTCGAACGAGTTCTTTTTAAAACCTAAAACATACTTGATAAATAGCTGAATTGTCAGGAGAGTAAACCCAAATGCGCGACAATGTTTACGAAAATGTAAAATGATATTTTAAAATGAATGCTCATAACATAAATAGTTTTAAGCGAACTGTAATTTTAAGCCTCACAGAATTAGCATTTAGAACTAATGTTAAACAATGAAAAATATAATATAAAATTCCAATGAAGAATAATAGTGTTATTTTTAATATTTAAAGCTAGAAGACTTCAAAATGTTTTATCCCGGTGGCAGACCCACACTCGATACTAGCGTTAATGGTCACCGGGGATTGAGTCACCCCAATCCTCTTTTTTATAATTATTTTTTGTATACACGATACAAATCCTAATTCCAGTGAATAATTTAACTAAGAGAAAGAACTTACCTACTTTCAAGAACTTTTCATTTTTTCTTTGGTAACAAATAAACATTTTTGCCAGAATTAACGATTTTGTGATCTGTGCGTCCCGCGCGACCACTTCCGGGTTAAAAGTGTATTCATTATGATAATATTTATGTTATTGCTAAAAGAATTGTGTAACACGTTTTTCATTATGCTTTATATGTGTTTGAGAATACTCATAAAAATAAGTCTTGGCCAAGTAATCCTTCAAAGTGCGTGATTTTCCAAATATCATAAAACTTTTTTGCATGGAAAAAAGCGCAACAGAGAAATACATTACTTACAACTTCCCTAAATGAGAAACAAATGCATAAGAGAAGGGTCATAACTAACTGTACCAATAACTTAGAAGGTCAAACAGATTAACAGCAAAAACAGTTTACAGCTATAATGTGCAGTATTTCAAAAATAATCACAGTGATGAATTTCTTATGTTCTTAAATTTTTTCGATTCTGGGTCCGGAATTTGTTTTTTCTCTGAAAGAGTACTAAAAATCACTCATCATGAGATTACAGCAAATCAAATAAAAGTTTTTTTATTTGGTTTTTTTGGATCAAAGATAGCTAATTAAGTATTGAAGAAGTTTTTATTTTTGTGAGAGAGATGATTTATATAGACTATAAATTATAACAGAGTAAAAGTGCATTTTTTATTGTCTGAAAGTATTTTGTTTTGATTCATTCCAGTAAATTAATTAGTTTTTAAATCTTTTATTTTCGATATGCTAGCGCCCCCTCGTAGGGGTATCGCGCCCGGGGGCGCCCACAGTTTGAGAAACACTGGCTTAAATGTTTCATGTTCCTCGGTTTTCTCAAATTTACTTTCGTTATCATGTGTGTGATAAATATCAATTATTTTATTAGGTTTCTCCTTAACTTAATCCATTTCTAGTTCCAAAGATCAGTGAAATAAATATAACACAGCCGTCAGAACTACTAAGTCCTTCACAGGTGAAAAATGTAGCCTGGTCAAAGGAAATATTTTGGGACAAATGTTGCCACTCAAGAAACTTAGTCAACCCAAATACCTTAAGATTGTAAAATACAATTGCCACTTCCAAAAAAAGGGAGATATGTGACACAGTTATTTTAGTTCCCATGAAGATTGCCATATAGAAGGATATTGACAAAGTCATTGGTAACAAACAAACAGTTTGACTTGAATTAAAGATTTCGTGAGCCTGGGGTAACACTGTGCCCCGTGCGACCGCTCTCGCGTTAAGTAATTTCTCTTTTTATAACTGAAATGAAAAAGCTTTTTCAAATAACATTTATTTCATAAGATTAAGAGATGTTTTGATTTATGAAATGTACGTAAGCCATAGCACTCCCATGGGATCCAATGCACATATCCGATTTCGCTTCATTCATAATATATGTAATTATTGATAAAAATCTTATCTAGACTTATTTTTCTAAATAACATAAGATACATGAACATCACACACACAATTACAAGAGTATACCTAATACTATATATAGTCTTCTTCGCGATAAATTTCTAAATGGGAAAAATAAGACTGTCTCACTCACACAAATTTTATGGGCTAAACTATAAAGAAGTTAGCAAACGTGACCGTTAAAATTTATGTTTGCAATCATAACCGCACTGCAGGTACACTTATAACCGAATTAAACATTTCTCAATCCAGCGATTCTTGAAATCTTCACAATTTTTTTTTATTTATTTATTATAAATTCTATAAAATTTAGTACTTTAGAATTAAATTGAGAAGATTAAAATAAACTCAGGTTGTATTCTTTCCAAAGGTTATAGATCTTACTTTTTCAGATATCAACATTATTTGAGAAATAATTATTTTGGGGAGTTTCATAAATATTTTTGAGAGTTGGAAGGATTTTGGCAGTCATGAATGATTCCATTTTTTCTGGTGACTTTTTTCATGGATTACGTTAGATATAACTTAAGGATTTGTATTGATTTAGTGTCCTTTTCAGAGTAAGTATTGAAAAAATAAAATAAACTTCAAAAGGTGTTTTTAAAGCCCACGTGCACTTTATCATGAAAATATATATTGTATTGATACCACTGTGGAATGCATATATTTATTCCGTCTAATGAGAACTCTAGGGTTTAACCATATTTAAAGAAGGTTTTTAGACGGTTTTCCGTAAAATAATTTAACATAAATAAATTTTTGCGAAGAAAATAGGAGATTCAATAAAATTTGCTAACTTACAAATTAAAAAGTAAACATGAACGAAAGAGCATTTATTAAAAACTATTTTCTATTATGAATACAAAAACATTATCTAAAATGAGAATATTTATACTTCTTTTCCAGTTTTTTTGCTAAAAAATTAAATGATTTAGAATTTTTTTTTTAAAAAAATTTACTATCTTAATTTATATTTTTTGTGCAAAAAAAAAGTAACAAAACTAGAAAAAGAAGAGTATAAAATATTTAAAGATTAATTCTCACATAATTCAGCTAATGTTCAATTATTCCAAAATGTACCTAAAATTTTGAATGCTTAAAATGCTTAAAATTTTGAATATTTAATCTTCCAATACAGAGAAGAATTTTTTTTTATCCAAGTTATTGAAAACTTTATAATCGAAGTAAAATAAATTCCAACCAAGTGATTCCAGCACACATTTTGTTCAACGAAGAAATAGTTTGACTTGAAGTAATTTAAATAAGAACATCTCTTCCACAAACATCCATTTATTTTCTTCAGAATTTTTTCTATTTAATTTGAATTCTGTGTAGAATTTAACGCTTCTTATACATATACATTAAATTAAAGAAGTAAGTTTGATGTTTTTTTTTTTTTTTTTTTCCTAAACCAAATTATTCAGCTGAGTTTTTTCTTCAAAGATCTCATTTTATGGAAAAATATAATTATACTTAAATAAAAGTCATTCGAATGGATATGTGTGTGTAATATTTTTTTACTGGCCATAAATGTATTTGTTTTAAGTTTTAGAAACTCTCAATCCAATAAATGATTATTTTTCTTCACGTGAAAAACGCCTTACCCAAATTATCATGAAAATCAGTTAAGAAAACAAATGGAATAATGGAATATTTAGTTTCATGAATATACCATGAAATCAATGTTGAACAATGACCATTATTCTTATGTTACACTAAAGACATATAAAACAAATTATAATTTCGATTCTAATCAAAACTTACGGCAGTTATTGCGTTAATTTTATTAACTTCATTTCCCGAAATTTTGCGTGGATGTTTGCAGATTTGGACATTAGAAACTAGTTACTACACATTATGTTTGCAAAATATTACTTCATTTATTAAACACTACATAATAAACTTCAAATGCGATAGCTGCCTTCTCTGTTTCAATACGTAATGCATTCGATACTTTCAAATAAAAAAAATAATGTAATCGTAACAGAAAAATGCTTGTTTTTACCATTTGATTTATTCTAGATCAGGGGTGAGCAGACTTTTATATGGTATGGTCTACTTGTAATTTTTACAAGGTGTTACGGTCCACCCATTGGCGTAGGGCTGCGGTAGCCCAGTGGTCAAGTTATCGGATCATGGCAGGTATGTCTCTCTCATGAGTTTGAGCCCAGTACCACTAAAGACCCACCGTGTAGGGTAGCGATACATGTTAAACTTGTCGAGAGCTGAAAGGTCCTCCCGTTGGTGTGGTGTGGTAGTTAGAGAGGGGGGCAGCTCGGGTGTCGTCAACATCACATGACCATGGTTCAAAATTACGTGGTCCATCGCCAGAAGCCCTCATGTTGCTGAGCAATGCGGCGTTAATATTCACTCCACTCACCCACCCATTGGCGTAGGTGTGGTGAGCAAAAAAAGGTGAACAATATTTATGTTCTAACAATAATAAGTACAAAATACGTACTTATTTTCATAACTACAATAAAAAAAACCCTTAGTTTTAAACCACGTTTAAAGAAAAACTCAAGATACAAGCATAAAAATAATACCTACGAATTTAATAATATCACATGATGCATTTATTATCAAACAATTCGAAATACATTAAAAAATAAATTATTTTTATGTAAAGTTAGTTCTCGTAGTTTTTGTCACTGGAAGACTTAGTCTCTATATTGTCCTCACACAAATCTTGAATATCTCGGTATATAATTATTAACTACTAATTTTGCATTGGATTCTAAATGGCCGCCTGTGAAACCGGAACAATATGTTATTCGTTGAAAATGTAGATTCACATAGGTAAGATAGTCTCATCGATTGTGAAAAGCCAATTCTCCAGTCTAGTTGGCGTTTTTGTTCCATAAATATGTTTTTTTACTATGCGTGTCTTAGCTATAAGTAAAAGGCGGTCATCCCAAAATGTCTTGGTGGTTCATAGGTCAATCGCGATCGACTTAATGCTCACTCCTGTTCTAGATAACTTTAAAGAATGACTTTCCCTTCAGGGGATTACCTTTTTCAGTTATGTACGGGTATTTTAAGGCCTTAGATACCCAGGGATCTTTCCTTTTCCTTGGAATTTTACTGTCATTAGTAAACATAGGTGACACACGTTCCTAGGATACCGTAGGGGACTTTATCTATTTTTGATCCCCTGTTTTGTCATCTAATTTTTTTTTGTTTCTTTTTCTTTTCACAAAAATAACATAGATACGCATATCTTTAATTACTTTTTGCAGTACGCTGATTTATTACTGTTCTGATTGCTCATTATTCACATACTGAGCAACAAATTTAGTTTTGTTTCATTTTCCTATACGTAAGTTTATCTGTACCACATTTTTTCGTTATTTCATTTGTCAATGTTTGCGTTTACTAACACTATTGGTTCTAAACCTGCATATCTTCTCAGTGCGGCATCCCATAAATGGAAAATAGTTCCCTGAGAATACCTTTTACTTTCTCTTTGGACGACGCTTTGCAATGGATGGGTTACAGAAGTGAGCCCTTTACATCGATTGATAATGAATCTTTGCAGAGCTTATTTAGAATCCCAACAGAAAAATTACTTTAGTGCTAACTGCAGATATGATTATGATGTGTTCTTGGTTTTTCCTATGGTTCCCTGACACGATGTTCCAGTACTGTATCTTCAGTGACCTCTAGAGAATGTCTGATCTTGATTATTGTAAACTGACTGGGGCTTGACTCCATGCTGAGTGTAGGAATATGGATGAATACCACCCTTTCTCTTGTAGATCCGTTTTTTACATGCTCGGTCAAAGGCCTTGTTTTATTTTTAAGTATATAAGTAGATCTAATTGATTCTCAATCACTGTTTTTAAATATGACGTTACTGAATAATAAAATATTTTGCAATTTCCACTATTCATAAGATTCTTAAGAAGATAGCTGACGAACCAAATTAAGTCGAAAGTTAACAGTCTTTCGGCCTGTAATATGTTGAAGGCTTCTGAAGCAAAAACACTGAAAGGATTTTATAATCAGGTATAAATATTTCAGAGTATAATAAATGAAACAATAAAAAAGACGCAACCATGTTTCTAACTAAACTTTAAATTTTAAAATTCAATTATCCTCAAATGAAAAATACAATTAAGGTTAGTTATCTAAACCGCCAAATAGGTCCATATGTTTTGAATCCTATTTTCTGTTTCAGGTGTCAGAATTTCGAACATTTACAAATTTTTTCAAGAGTCAACTAACATGCTCTAGGTGTGCGTTTGTTGGGTATCCCTTCATAGACTAATTTCTAGAGCTGAAATGCATTAATTGTCCAATACCACATCAATCTAATTCTAAATAATGTCTGAAACGTAAAATAGGGAAACAAATTCAAAAAGTTAAAGCTAACCAAACTATCTCTTCTCTTTGGTATCCTTAAAATTCATAGCTCCACAACTATCTCAACCTTATTATACTGCTGACAAGCCTTAGACTCGTTCCACTTCAATACAAGCAGAGCAAAATATTACAAAAATAATATAATTGTCGTAACAATGTTTTAAATGAATGGCTTTCACAACTAATATATGTGTGATGTCTTGTTCATTAATCTCAACATCTTCAATTTCCACATCTTCCACATCAATTCAGATACATCTCTTGCTTTTAACATCTACAACAATGCCGAACTTATTATTTTAACCATCCAATTATATATCAGCACTGTAGCTACCATATTCAATAGTCTACTTTTTCCCCTGTAACATTTTCTACATTCCAACCTTAAAACACAACATAAAATGTCAGAAACAGAAAAGCGCACTTTAAATAAAAATAATATAACTTCCTTAAATATTTCCCCCCTACAATAGGAAATAAAGCGAAAATAGAAACCAAAGTGACACCCCATAAAGCTAGAAAAAGTGCGCCTATACAAGATACATCTTTCGAAGAGGAGACGATAGTTTATTGGAGTGACATGCAGAGATCAGCTTATTGTATATGTTGAAACCATCTGCGAATAGAAATCGAAAACTAAAATTCAAATTAAATGATTAAATTTCATGTTTTACGCAATTTAAAAGGTTTTTCCTTCATTTTAATGTAAATAATTATTTTAACATTTATACATTTTTACATTTTACGCGTGTTTTAAATGCATTTTGCTTTTTAAATGTATCCGTCTTGTCTCAATGTCTTCATCTCTCATTGTAAATCTGCTTTTTGTTTTACTATATGTTAAACAGTTGCTCGGTGTGGCATAACCTAATTTAGTTCTTGTGCCATACCCCGTTTATGTCTTTCTTTATACGTTACCCCTTTATGTCTCGTATTATTTACTTAATCAAATAATAAATAATTTATGAAAACATTAGAGCTAACTAAAATTAAAATATGTATAGTATTTAAAAACTTAAGAAATTAAATCTAAATTAAATGATGTTGATAGGAAAGATAAAACTACAATTGAAGCAGACAAATTCCAATTCAAATCTTAATAAATATACAATTTACCTCACTGCCTTTATTAAAAAAACTCAAAAACTTTAAGGTGATATATATATAAGGGTAGTGCGTTCAAAGATGAATTGCTTTGTTTACATAACGAAATCAAAATTTTTAAGACTGATTTTGAAGTTTTAGACAAAATCACAGTTAGTTACTTTGAAATGAAAAATAAAAGAATTAGGGACGGTGTATCATGGCATTAGGATGAGGATTTGTTTTGTTGGAGAAGAAAATTCTTATCAGAACTCTTTTCTACTCTAATCCGTTTGATTTCAAAGGAAGCGAGCTTTTAAATTAGAAGTTAGTATTAGTTGCCCATTGATCGAACAAGAAAAAATACGAAGAAAACAAAGTTTGAAAAAGATCTTGGATGTTAAACCAGAGGTTTGTGGTAAAAACAGATTTAGAAAAAGGAATTGAACTATATCTTTATATATAAAAGAAACTGATGAAAAACATTGATTTTCTTACATCAAATAAAATGTTTTGTACCTGAAAACTTTCTTAAAAAGAAGAAATTGAAATCGTATACTTCGCATATAGTTGATCTGTCAGTGAAAAATTTGTCAAATGTACTCCGAAAACATTAAACAGTATCCCACTACGTTCGGAACCGTGATTTTAAAAAAGAGCATAAATGGATAGTTTTCATGATATTAAGTGTCACTCACATTAGAATACATGCATAAAATTGTTTTAAGGACATTTTGACAAAAAAAATGATTTAATTACAATATTTTGGCAAAAAATTAACTTAGAATAATCTTTTTTTCAAAATGTTCTCCTTTTGTGAAAAATGCTTCTATTTTTAATAATATGTTGCCTGTATATAGCTCAGACCTCTTTACAGAGGCTCAGCTAGCATTTTTGAAAAATTCACACTATTTTCAGAGTTACCACGAATTGAAATAATTATTGGCGTTCTTTTCTTAAAATTGCTCCCCTCTGTTGAAGACAAATATGAATAAATCCACTTTTAAGTTATATATTTCAAAAATTCTAGTTGAGCCTCTGTATAGAGGTCTGAGCTATATACAGGAAAATATTAATTTAATAGAAGCATTTTTCACAAAAGGAGAACATTTTGAAAAAAGATTATTCTAAGTTAATTTTTTGCCAAAATATTGTATTTAAATAATTTTTTTTGTCAAAATATCCTTAAAACAATTTTATACATGTATTCTAATCTAAGTGACACTAAATATCATGAAAATTATCTATTTGTGCGCTTTTGCAATATCACGATTCCGAACGAATTCGGATACCTTAAGAAAAATTATATTTCTTATAAACTGCCTTCTTGTAAATTAGAATTATATCAGTGATAGGAATATACATTAAAAAAATGCTTAAATAACAACAACAAATGTGCATTTAAAGGGTAGTTTAATTAAATGGTTAGAATTAGCATTTCTTCATTTCTAAAACTGCACTTAAGTTACTAAAGTTGGAATTCATAATTCTGCACCTTTTTTTTTCAACAGTATTTCTACAATTTCAAAGTAGATGAAAATTAAGTTTTCTCTTTCAAAAAATTTTAGTCTTTTCAAGTAGTCTTCATTATCAATCAAAGAATTTTTTTTAAGAAATGAATTGCAGTCGAACCTCTATATTGCGAATTTTTCTATACAGCGAACTTTTTCCTGAAACCAAGAACATTTCAGGATTTTCATCGTAAAATAACCTCCCAATATCGAAATGCATTTTCTATGCAACAAACTCTTTTTCTTGAGATTTAATTTTTTTCTCCCTTTTTTTAAAATATTTCTGAACATTTCAAGTTATTCTCTCTTGACACATTTTATGGTGGTTATAAATCTTGAACTGGTTTTATTAGGCGGCTAACTTGCCAAGGGCAATAAAATTCTGGGTGTTTCATCCAAAAAGTACAACCTTTAACACCCATTGCCCAGTTTACTAGAAACATCTTTGATATCCCCTTTCACCCTCAGTTGAGTTATTTCGTGTCCCCGTGTCCTTGAACTAGTCACCATTCAATTGTAGTGTTGATCAGTCGTACTGGTAACTTAGTTTCTTATCGCTTGAAAATGTCAAAACGTAAGTGCTTGAGCATCAAAGAAATAAAGTGTGTGTGCTTATGACCACAAGATAGAAGTGATAACTTCAAATTTTGTAACGTTATTTCAGGGATCAGTTCGATGAATAAAAAATAAGGGTATATTAGTATTGTCCTATAAAATTAAAATATTCATATTTCTGTACTCATAAAGTAAAATTTTTGTGCGAAATATACAATAATATTTGTTAATTAATTGTATTCTAAGAAGGAAACAATAGGTTTATGGTAGCTGAAATAAGTTATGAATCCTTTAGATTCAAAATTTTATTTAAATATCAATAAAAAAAACTCCGTCAAGCGTTGTTCCGTACTTCCTTGCGCTTTTATTTGGAACATTTGACATAATTAAATTTAATTTCGATTTTAAAAAATCAACTAAAGGTTTTGATTGGTCTTTTGAAAAATCTACTTTAAAATTCCCACTTATAAAATCATTGGTAATTTGTTTAGAAAACCCGATGCGGCTTTGTGAAAAATATTTAATTCTATCAATGACTTAATTTAAGCAAAGGCATAGTAAGACAGGTAGTTGATTGGGGAGAGTGGAATCTAGGTCAAAACCTTTAAAAAGGGATTTAATCAGACGATTTATATCACATAATATCTAGCTTATTCTAGCTCTTTTGTCACTGTGTGGCAGTTTTGTAAAAATATATCCGGTGCTGCTGAAAGGTATGTCTTCTTAATTATACTTTGTTTTCTTGAACTTAAATCATTTAATGTACCGTTTTCTTAATATCTGTTTACTTAATTTTGTTATTTTAAATTTTTAATTATTTTAATTTTTCTTTTTAGACTCAAAGTATATTTAAGTAATGTGATTAATAGAACTATATTTGTTCATTGCTATTCCGATTCGCTTACAAAAATAGATTTTTATTCTTAAGATCACTGTAATATTGTTAATAATAATTATACACAATTTACTTATTATAAAAATTTGTCCTTGTCTACGTTTTGTTTAATTTTAGTGTAGGATTTCTCTCTCTCTAACTCTATTTTTTAGAAATATTACATGTTTCATTTTCATGCTTCAACTAGGATTAGAAAGAATCCCACATTCATTTTCGTAGAAAGAGGTGGCGGGGGTGGAGCCACACTTAGATCGAAGCTAGGAACTATACTTTTACGACGTATTGAGGATGGAACAAGCTACCGCGTTTCATGTCGTTTCGGAGTGGAAAGGAGGAGGGCGGAAACGTCCATCATTTTCTTTTTAGAGGTGTGTATGTCGCGGACGACCTTATACGAGCACTATTTCCGACTAAAGACGAAAAAAGCCGAATGAGTGTTACAAATCCGAGTTTGACATTCATTCAAGTTCACTCTCCAGCAAAAAGCGCCTATAGAAGGTATCCTTCAAAAAATTAAATTATTCACGAAGTGGATAAAGGTGTCAAGGAAAAGTATATTGCTTTAAAACTTAGTATTCCTCCAAACCGCTTATCAACTGTTATAAAAAAATCGAGATAAGCTACAAAATTATGATTCGAGGAATTCTTGTTAAGAACGTTCAAGATGTGTCTATGAAGATGTTGATGAGGCAGTTTTGAGACGGATGCACACAATGCAAGATAAAAATGTTCCGATATCCAGATCTTTCGTAATAGAGAAAGCTCTTCAATTTGTAAAGACATTAGACTACGACCAATTTATAGGTATCAATTTGACGGTTAGAAAAATTAAAGAAAAGACACCAAAAAAGCGCCTGAAGGGATTTTCGGTGCATTTCAAAGATGTGAAACGTATTGTGAAACAAAGCGTTTCTTCAAACAAAATTAACAGTTTTTATGAGTAATTAAATTTAAAGAGACGCATGTGGTAATGTATGTTAAGAAATCCTAGTTATAAAAAAGGTATGTTTTTAAAATTACTTGTATGCTTTAAATAATAAAATGTCATTAAAATTCATTATTTTAATATAAAATTGTTTTCTTAATGTTGAAAATACAGTGTATTCCTCGACATTCTTTTTACCCCTCTTCCTTGCATTTTTTCTTTTATTTTCTTTCTTTATTTTTTTTGGTGGGTAAGATATATAAAATAAACAGATATTAATTTAGAAAAATGTGTGAATAATTACTTTTTTTAATATATAGTGTTTATGAATCTGAAATGTGTTTCATGTAGTTTATAAAGTATATTGATAGATAAACCTCTATAGAAAGAATTTTCTGTATAGCGAGTATTTTTTTGGGATTTAGCGACTTCGTTATGTAGAGGTGCGACTGTATATATTTCTGTATATTACTTTGTCAATTATTAATTCCTATAACAACTTTAAAACATATTAACATTTTTTGGGTAAATATTGCAAGAAAGAAAATACAAAGCATAGATGTGTATTACTAAAATGAGATAAAACAGTCAAGCAACATAATACAATTAAGTTATCTATTACAAAGCTGTTAGATATTGCAGTTGCTTTGGATTGAACTAATTACATTTATTACACATTCAGTTACATTACTCAATTACATTGTGATGCATTCTATCAGCGACGGAGAATTTAGCTACATTTGGTTCGATACAAGGATATTATGAACTAGTTACCTTCTACTGGAATATAGCTTCAATGTTAAGGCTAATGAGAAATTAATTCATGAGGAAAAAATTACTCTTTGGGGATACCAATTTGTAAGTATCACTTAATATGATACTTTTCATATCTTTGACTTCAGATATGACTTGACTTTTTTGTCATATCTGATTGCCGATAAATGTTTGTATATTTTTTAAATCAGTTAAATATATTGAAAAATTACTTCGAGTAATTATGTCTAAGACCACTCAAGTTAATTAAAAGGAAACAAATTTATCTACTCTTAGTTTGGTTATAAATAAAGTTTCAAAAATCAGGAAAAATGCAAACTAATTGTAATATGTCTTGCTGCTTTGGAAAATATCTTAACCACTCATTAGAAATTTAACACTATAGCTCCCACACGATAACAAACTGAAAAAAAATTAATAATAATTTTTAATAATAATTTTTTTAATTAATAATAATTTTTAATTAATAAAATAATGGTAGATTAAAACGAAAAAGATTGTTTATTGTAAAACAAATAAAATAACTTTGGAATTAATTTTTAGATAGATTGAAAACTAAAAACGTATTACCATAATTAAAATTAGTATCATCAACCAATCAGAAAATGTAGCTAAAAAAGGGCACATTAGAATTATGTATTGTGTTTCTCTCAATCGTTTGCTTAACACAATATTTTTTATAGTGCATATTTAATTTCATATTAATTCATAAAATGTTATTAAAGAAATTCACTAGAGAGTGGGAGGTAAATTTTTGTAATATAAAATAAAAGAGTATATACATATATACCTAAATAATTAATTATTTTAAAAGGTAATGCAACGCTTAAAATAACGGAAATCAACCCATGTTTGGATAATAACCAGTAACTATTGGAAATAAGTACTTCAGTCCACTATTTACAATGTTATTGCCTAATAAAATATTGGCCTTTTGATTCGAAAAAGATATTTATGGAAAATATCAATGTATCAAACTAACAGTTCTGAATGTAGTCGGATACCCCTTAAAAATAAATTAGCCTGAAAACATAGTAAAACAGTTAACATTTTTTTACAAATTTCCATGCCTGAAAAGTTTTCAAAAATGTCTTGTAAATAAAAAAGAATAAATAAATAATCTGAATTTTTTTTCTACCAATTTGAAATGTATTTATATATATATATATATATAGGTCAATTCTCTTCTAACAAGAGATCACATCCAACAATATATATATATTATGTATGTATAAAAAGACTGTCCATCGAAGTGTCCTCAATTCAGATGACTCTGCTAACGTCTAGACTCAAAGCCTCGGGCTTGTGTGGATACTTAGTTGATTTTGAAATATGGAAAGATTGAGGGCTAGGAAAAGAACTAAATAAAAAAGCGAGAAAAGGTATCAGACCTGGAGGGATGCTTTCAAAAACTGTTTCCTGAAAACTAACCAATGAGCTTCTTGTAATAATTTATGGTGTGTAAAAAGACACACTGAACTACAAGAGATAGGACACAAAATTGATGGCTAGTCCTGATTTTGATCGGGGGGGAAACTGCCAGCAACAGTTTAACGACACGAAGACGGATAGTTCTCATTTCCAACAGCTTTAGCACGTATGTCAGTGATCAGTTGGATGTCAGGAGGTTATTTCTTTTATAGCAAATACTATTACTTTTTAGATGATAGGAGGAGAGAGAGCTTTTAAGAGTGCTTTATAATGTTTCAAAAGGGGCTAAAAACTGGAAAAAAAACTATCGTGTAGTGAACATAAGTATTATGTTCTCTCTTAAGTCTTTCAAACGATGGTCCTTTTTTTTGTATGTGTGGATTTCTTCGAAGAAGATGTTGTTCAAAAAAATATTCCGCCCTTTGTAGTTGCGGTCTTATAAACTGTTCTATGAATGGAGGTAGAGAGAGATGTTGACAGCCCATGTTTGTTGACCTATTCAATTGCTTTCAATTTTTAATGAAAGAGGGTAGTGATGCTGTGGAGGAAATATTTCTTAAGAACTTATTTTTAAGTGTTCAGTGTGGTTGAGAATCATTTTATATATTAATTTCAAATCATATGCACTTTAATCTTACTATTATTTTATAGAATTAAATCTTATGCATAACAAATAATCTTCACCGATTACTTGATAAGCGAACCTAAAATAGGCATCATAGACTTTAGAAAATAAAGGAATAAATTAATAACGCAAAGTTATATTACTTCATTAAAAATGATATTTTTTATTTGAATAGATTGCAATATATGAGAAAGTATTACATTACAATTTCATAATATTTTATTTAATGTAATATAAATGATTCAGCACTCTTATTTTAAGAATTTTGGTATTTCATACAAGCATGAATTTAAAAATTATATATAACCTGATATTTTAATTAAAATCTAGTTTTAGGAGATGGGTTAATCTTAAATTTGTGTAGAGAATGAATCAAAAGGAAGTTAATAGTAAATGCATCAGTCATAGATATACGTTTAAAATACATGTGCAGTATTACAAAAGTTTACTAGATCTGTTATAAAATATATTTCCATTAACGTTATTTTTCTTTATATCTAATTTAATGAGATTTTCTGGAAAACTTGTCTTAAATTAAACAGATTTAACACACATATAAGAATAAATCACACAGTTATAGTATGAAGATGGAAAATACCTTTTGTTTTATATAAGGTACAAAATTCTCATACACATTTTTTCTTAGAATGATGAGTTTAACTTTATGTGTGTTAGGGTATATAGTCTAAAATTAGTCAAATAAAAGATATAAAATTTAGTATATTGAGGATTTTTCATCATGGTGTGGTGAAATGGAATACAACGGCAAACAAAGTTTTCAAACAAAGCTTGATTCATTAAAATTGTCTAAAGTAAAATTGTACCTTCTTTTAAGCTGACTTTTTAAACTTAACGTAAGTAAATATATCCAATAATAAGAGTATGGTATGAAATGAAAGATGTGAGACATATCTATGTGTACAACAATTATGGATTGATTATTTAATTGTGTTGGAAATGTTTCCTTTCAAAGGTACGCAGAGGATATTGATGACAAACCGTGTAATTTAAAATAATCATGGCATTAGTTAATGTATAATTACTTATTTGATCATAAACATTGGTAATTCAAAGTTATTTCCATTGGTGGCTAATAAATAATGTCAATTCGAGACTATGCAAGCAGAGACTTCTTAAGGCATAGGCTAACTGGGCTCTGGCATCTCGGTGGAGGCCTCGTCTCGTTATCAACTCAGTTTCAATTAAATAGTAATTCAAATAGTTTTAATAGTCAAATGCTATTCCAAGACATATTCTCCAAAAAACTGGAAGTCCTGAACTACATGCTTGCCGTCAACAGTGATAAAACTGCATTACTATGTGATGACTGTCACCCATGTCTAGGCCTTCTACCACACACCATCATTACTCATTAGTCGAAAGGCTACAGTCGGTCGAGCCGGTTTGTGTTATTGTGAGTCAAGTACAATTATTTGTCTCGTATAACCATTTGTACGAGTATTTGCCTACGTATGCTATATACTATCAAATTTTAATGGGTCACAGGTAGGGCCTACTTTTGCTTAGGGGCCCAGGGCCTAAGAAAACTTAAGACGTCCCTATATACAAGGGCTATTGGAAACGGTTTTCATAATTTTGAGACTCGTCAAAGGACATTGACCACATCTAATCGGGTTCCAAATTCCTTAAATATTTCCCCTCTCATGCTATATAAGGGCATGGTGAGTTAAATCAATTTAAAGTGTAGCAAAAACCACAGTTCAGTGATGTGGGGTCTATTTAAATAGGATTTCAAAACCATGATTCAGCTAAAACACCGTGGCGATTAAAGCTCGTGATGAAATTGCTACCACAACCAAAAGACATTTGGATGCATTACTATTCAATAAAAATAAGAAAAGATCATTTGCGCACGCATACATATTTCCCATCAGCTCTTTCAACATATATATTTTATATAGAATGTAATTTTGATGAAAAAAAAACAAGACAAAGTGAACATAAATTCCACAAAAAAGATTTTTAACTGGTTATTGCTTAGACAATCTCCTCCTCCCCATCCCTAAAAAATCAAAAATTTTCTTATAAAATCTTTTTTTTCTGAAACACTATTTCAAGAAAAGAAAATCAAAGTTTCAATGGAAAATTGTCTTTCGTTTAACCAGGCTAAATTCTTTCAATGTCGTGATTTTTTTTCCTGTTATAACTTTGATCCACCGATACAATAACTTTTTATTACATTGTTAGTTTTTCAACCTCGAATGAGAAGCAGACAAGACCTCAAATGCAGCGTGATCTTTGTTTGAGATGTGACAGCATTTGCATTTCCATAAGCCAAAATTCAATTTGGCTTTTTTTTTCTTACAGAATGTCTGTTATTCAATTGTTTTCTAGTTTTGAATTTTCCCTGCTGCATTACGTCTTTTTAAGATGAAACATTGCCGAAATAAACAGAAAAAAGGGCATTTCTTTTGTCTGGCAGATGACAACCAATCTCAACGTTTCTTTAGCATCAAGCAGATTGGATTCTGCTGTTAGAGACATTTCCAATCTTGTAATAAACGTTCATTTACAAAAAGAAATTATTTTTATGCATAACAGTACGAGCAGTTAAAAAAGGGAATTTTTATGGTTACTTCTGTCCTCACTATTAAAAAAAGCAAAAAGGTTTCTAACGGGAGTTTGAAAGTAATAAAATTGAAAATATCGAGAGGTTAAAAAGTAATAAAATAACTGTATGTGTGTTTAATTCTTTTATACATATAAAATATTCTGAATAAAGATAAAAATCCTTTTTTCCCCATAATTTTTGGTTTAATTAATAGGTTTTAGTAATTATTTTTTAAAAGCTCAAGTCAGTTTAGCGGTTGAATGTTCGTATCACCAAAGGACCCTCCTGTGTAATGCAGACAAGTAATGCACGTAATTTGGAATGATTTTTGAAATCCTTTCGTGTTTTGATGTGAAAGTTATGAATATGAGAAAATAGCTTAAGGAATCAGCTTTGTCAACTAATCGTTACTCTCGAGATGCGTTAACAGTAATTCGTTCAGTCATTTCAAGTAGAAGTATCGTACCAAGTAAACGAATTTCTTTTTCCAATTTTCATGATATTTACAACAAGTTAGTGTATGTTGAAAGGATCGTCATAATTTATTCTTATGGTTTTCTTGGATTTCAAAAGGAATAAAAATAAGTTGAATTTGTTTACCTTTTTGTAACTGATCCTGATTTTATTTTTAAAAAATATTCAGTAGTAACATTTTTATTCTTTTAAATAGCAAGAAGTTTAATAAATATTCTGATCTATATACACTGCTAAACACACAAAATGCAACACCCTGAAGGAAGCCTGCAAGCCAAGTGAAATTTATATCATGTGTTGGTGGGGATGAAATATGCAAATCATTAGCATTATAGCGCAGACGCACATCACGGGCGAAGGTAGTGTTACCTGTTAGAGCTATATTACGATATGAAATACGGCAATTGCTTTTTCATGCGGGTTTTTTTTTGTGTTAGTTGTTTACCTGTGCCTCGTGGAAGACATCAGGCGTATTTTGCCCAAGTTTCTGAATTCGACCGGCGAAGAACAGAAGCCTATAAGGATTGTGGATTAACCTTCCGAGAAATTGGTCAACGTGTTTGGACGAAACAAAACAAATGGAATACGGATATGTCATCGCTGGATGCAGGAGGAGACGGCGGGCCGAGCACACCCACCTCATTGCCCAACTGACCATGATGATAGGCGAATTGTTCGCATGGCAGTGATGCATCACGCAGCCACTTCACAAACCATAACACAACAGATTCAGTTTGTTACGCATCATTCAATGTCCTCTTGTACCATTCGACGCAGTTTGCAGCAGAATGGAAAATCTGCAAGGTGTCCATTGCTTCGTTTGTTTTTTGACTGGAAACAACAGGGGTTTGCGCCGTCAATGGTGCGTTGAATGGTGGACGTGGACAATGGCATCGAACGACATTGTGCTTTCTGACGAATCTCGCTTTAGCTTGCAAATTCACGATGGTCGGATTCGATTTTGGAGACACCGTGTTGAGAGGCTGCTGAACTGTTGCGTTATACATCGCCACACTGGTCTTGCACCGGTATCATGTTTTGGGGAGGTATTGGATTTCTTTGCCACACCCCTCTAGTGCACATGGCCGGTACACTGAAAAACCAGCGCTACATCTCTGAGGTGTTGTAGCCCGTGGTCCTCTCATACATTAAGCACTTGCCATCAGCCATATTCCAACAGGATAATGCGCGACCACACGTAGTACGCAATGTTCATTTCTTCTTTACCCATGAGATTGTATCGCTTCTTTTCCTGCTTTCTCTCCCAATCTATCGCCAATCAAAAACGTATGATCCATGCTTGCACAACGACTGGCCCGGGATACACCACCCGCTGCTACACAGATCAACTTTGGCAATACGTGGAAGCCACATGGACTGCTTTATTTCAAGGATACATCCAAGGCCCCTATTATTCTATGCCGAGGCATGTAGTAGCGGTTATAGCCAACAATGGTGACTACACTAACTACTAATTTTGTCATCATCCACATGACACAAGTGGCTGTAACTTTAATCGTTTGATGTTTGTACAACATGTTATTTGCCAAATAAATTTCGCTGTGATATATTTGGTAGTTCTTGGTGTTGCATTTTGTGTGATCATCAGTGTAATATCGTAATGTTAAATACATTAAAATACGAAAAAAAAGAAAATGTTATAAAATTGTGGGGAAAATATTAGAAGTTCAATTGATTTATTGTACTGAATTATTGCCTCACCTTTAAGCAACACGCAAGCTATTAGCAAAGGATTCCTATATCTTGAGAAAGACACCTGAGTCGACATCCCATTCTCTCTAAGCTTCTACTCTATTCCATGGTAAGAAGACTTTGAGACAGGATAAATTGAGCGCACATTAAACTCGCTAAATGGCGAGTTTTGACTGTCATCAGGACTTGAACGTGCAATTCGAAAACAACATAGGCCATAAACTCTTGACCATAATTACTTGGTTACAGTTGCCTTTTATGAAATTCAAATATGACGAGTTTTATTTTCTGTATTTGATACATTAAAAAATGAAATATAGTGTACAAAAATAAATACATTTCAATCTGTTAACCCTGAATCATATTTGAAATAAATTATACATATATATATATATATATATATATATATATATATCATAAATAGTATTTTCTCTCATCTTCATAATTTTAACATCTCTCTTGGTGGTTAAAATAACAACGTTACGTTTTCTTAATACTTTTTTAGGCATGGAACTCAAAGCATTTTAAATTTATAGCTAGGAAATAATACCCGAAGCTCCTGATTTATAGTGCTGAAATAAGTAATAATTTTTATTTTCTTGTTGCAAGAGTATTCAATTTCACGACATGAAATTAGATACTAAATAAATATTTACAATAAAGCTCTTGACGTTCTTATAACAAATTTTTAAAAGGTTTACTAGTGTGTATAAAAATTTATGAAGATCTCTCTTGCGTATTTCTATAGTTTCTTAAGAAAATTTGGGAGATTGCTTTCTTCACATAAATATTTGTATGGTAGTCCTTAGATATATAAATTTTATGTAAATTGAGCTGTATACGCTACATTTTATAAAATTAAACGTAATAAATAGAAAATTTATCTCATCTTTCAAATAAATTTTGAAATTTTATATTCAACTTTTAAAAAGCAAAAAGAAAGTCCTTTCTTAATCCCAAATAAATATATCTGATTACATTTTCTGTGGCACTCTGAAGGCATAATGGAGGCTAGGAAATTACTTAATATTATAAGTATATTTCTAAAGGTACTGAAAAATCGATGAAAATGTTGAAGAAATGAAATGTCAAAAAGGAAAACGTACATGACACGAAAATCATAAAAATATACAAGTAATTGAAGCAAATTCTAAAAACAGCAAAAGATAATGCATAAGCAAAGTAAAAAAAAATTTCTAAACTAAAATAATCATTTAATTTTGAAAACAAATGTTTTTTAATAAAAATAAAGAAATATATGAGAAATACTGTACAAAAGTATAATAAGATGATTACAAAATGTTTAACGAAAAATTTAAAAAGTAAATTTGAATCTGACAACAAACTCACATTTAATAATATAAATTTATGTATAAGTATAATTATTATTGTATAATTCTCCGTATTTTGCACAATAGTTTCTTTTTATATTATTTTAAAATACAACGGTAACTAATGATGGTAGTCCACTCGTCATTACATCATTAATAAAAATAATCGTTATTATTTTTTCTTTCAAGTAGGCTGTCTTTTAGCAGATTAGCCTTTGCAGGCATGGTAAATCCCCAGTGTGGAAGCCATTTCATTGGGACACCATCTGGTGGCTGTTCCCGCTATCAAATTCTGACACTTGAATTTTTTCAGTTAATAAGTATATTAAAAGTAATTGATTATAATTCCTTCCAGGTATTCCCTGTGGTCACGGTAGCCTAGTACTTAACCTAACGAACTCGTGGTTGGCGTGTCAGAAGTTCTAACCTAGTACCTCTGAAGACCTATCGTGCAGAGGGGTCCAATGCATGTTAAATTTGTCGAAGCTCAAATGCCCTCCTGTTGGTGTGGAAGTTAGGAGAGCGAGGGGCTAGCTGAGATGCCGTCCTCATCCCATGGTTCAAAATTACGAGGTCCGTCCTCAAAAGCCCTCATGTAGCTGAATAGTGTGACGTAAATATTCACTCACTCACCCAGTTATTTCTCACAACTATATAACATCCCAAACATGCAGATAAAATTAATTTAAGTGTCATAAATGTATGGTAAATATAATATTTACATTTGTATTTACTATAAAAAATTATTATTAATAAAAGGAGTAGTTTATGAATAAAATTTTTAATTGTCAATCCTCACCAAAAGTTACAATTTGCTCATCCTGGAGTTTTTATTGATAGACCTGCGAAAACCATACATAGATATGGATTATTATTTTTTTTTAAATACAGACATGCACATCATGGGTAATTTCAGATTTCTTTTGTTTGGATTACATTTCATAGGGAATTAACATTTTTGTTTCCTTCCACTTTGCCAAAGCAGTTTTCAATGCGTTGTTTCTTTACGTCCTCGTCTTCATATAGCTCATTTTTTGCATCGTCACTTGGACAGATTTTAGTTTAACTCGCCATAATCCTCTAATAAGTTTTCAGGACCTTCAAGGCTCTTAAGCAGAGACATTTGAGCAGTTGTCACAGTATCCATTACGAATTAGTGCCTTTCACTACCAAAGGGATGAGAACACAGTTTCCATCTTGTTATTTCGATTCATTTCATTACTACTGCTAGCTAATTCTTAACAGTTAAGGTATCCGACTACGTTCAGTACCGTTATTTTAAAAAAGCGCATAAATAGATAATTTTCATGATATTTAGTGTAACTTAGAATATATGTATAAAATTATTTTAATTACATTTTGACAAAAATTTATTTAAATATAATATTTTGGCAAAAAAGTAACTTAGAATAACCTTTTTCTTTTTTAATGTTCTCCTTTTATAAAAAAATGCTTCTAAATAAATAATATTTTGTGCTTATATAAAGTAAAGACTTCTCCAGAGAGTCTGAACTGTTTTTTGAAAAATTCACATTATTTTCAGAGTTACAACCAATTGAAATAATTATCGGCGTTTTCTTCTTAAAATTTCTCTCCTCTGTTGTCGTAAAACATGAATAAACCCAATTCTAAGTTATATATTTCAAAAATTCTAGTAGAGCCTCTATACAGAGGTCTGAGCTATATACAGTCAAAATATTATTATAATAGAATCATTTTTCACAAAAGGAGAATATTTTGAAAATGGGTCATTCAATGTTCATTTTTTGTCAAAATATTGTACTTAACTAATTTTTTATTGTAATAATATTCTTAAAATAATTTTATATACATTTTCTTATCTAAGTGACACTAAATATCATAAATATTATCCAGTTATACGCTTTTGCAAAATCATGGTTCCAAACGTAGTCAGATACGTTAATCTAATTGGAATATTATCATAGATTTTTCCCTTCAAAACTTCTTATGGCCATGTAGCCTTATATTTCCTACCTTGTTGTATAAGTATCTTATATCAAGTACCCTTGTGTAAAATGTTATGAAATTTAAAAAATTTGAAACATCGTCACCCAAAACATTTCTTTTAACGTACAGGAAATCATCGATAACGAAGGTACTACAGTATTACATGTTGTTTTCCTTAATATTTCTCGCATAAGTATCATAAATATGGTTGGAACTGCTGATATTGATGTGTTTATAATGTAGTTTTTTTCTTTTTTCATGTTTGTCAAAATGTTTCCTGAAACATAGCACACAGCAATCTGATATTTTATTCATCATTTCCAAGTAAGGATTATGCAATCCATTCATCATACGAAGATACATTTATTTTTAATGTAACCATATTAATAAATGCAGCGATAAGATTTTGGTTTTATCTCGTGTATCCATTAACATGTGTTTTATTATAGTATAAAAAATGTTTGTACGATGCTTATAAATTTCCTTGATCTATGTTAGTCTATTTGAGAATAAATTGTTATATATTAGTGAATACTGTAGCTGATTAAAATATTCATTGTTCAAATATAAAATACTACTAGTTTCCTAAAGCAAAAATGCTGTGGTATTTAATTTTAAAAACTTACAGAGATTCTCTCTTATATGTAAGAAGTGATTTTTCTATTTTTTAATGAATTATCTGCATGATTCTTACAATAAGATTTGTGATATTGATAAAATATGTTTTTTCATAAAAGTTTCTTTAGAAATATCTAGACCAATCAATGAATTATTCTTTTTTTAATTTTAAGTAAAAGATAAATAAAGGTTTAAAATAAAAAAATCCAAGAAAGTAATATAATAAAAACGGAAAATTAAATACTGTTAAGAAAGAGTTAAACTG
>BMAV01023670.1:0-14269 GCA_019973955.1 Trichonephila inaurata madagascariensis
TGATTGGCATCACCGTGAATCATGCCGGGCAAACGTCCAAACTCAAAGAGGTTCGATCCAACTGCCACGAAAATGCTCGTCTTCGTCTGGTACACCACCCGTTACCCAAGAGTGTGCCCGTGGAATACCTGCCCTTTTGCTTGAGGGACAAGTTTAGTCAGCTGGCCCGAGGCAACCGGGGCCTGATGGTGGTCAAGGGAACGGAGCAACAAAAAATATTTCAAGAGCTCGGACTGTTTGCCATGGCTCTGGAGACGCTGCCACCCTTCAAAGACATTTGCGATGGAACCTTTCCCAACCCCGTGCATGATGGGCTGCACGAGGATGAGGACCTTTCGTATTGCACCATGTAAAATCTTACCAATATGCCAAATACCTGCAGCAGTTTAACAAGCTGCATGCGGAATGGAGCTACAAAGTGACGGTACTGACACAGTAAAAGAAAATGCCCATTGGCCAGAAAAAAGGGCGATCGAGTCGACACAAGAGTCGACTCGGTTCCCCTTTTTTCGGGCCAAATAGTGTACCAAGATTCAAGAGCCCATTTTCAAAACTTTTTCTGAGGTCATTTATGCTGAGGGCGCTGTTTAGAAGTAATGCACCAAGATTGAATTCATATGTAGTGTGGAACATTAAAAGTTTAGTGGTCTCGTCTCATGTATGCAGAGGGAAACACTTCATTCAAGGTTGCAAAGTATCAAGAAAATGTCCATCAATAGTATCAAAAAGTATCCATAAAATGTCACAGACTCAAGGTTGGAAAGCATCAGCCAATAGGAATCGATTCACGTGATCCAACACAGTATAAAAGGCGAGCGCTCAGCCGCCAGAGACATTCTCACTCTGCACAGCAGTATGTCTTCATTAGCCTTTTTCGCCCACACCAACGTGTTTCACCATGGTGGCCAGCCTGTCCCTGTCGAATTGTCCATTGCCAGCATTCCGGAGGATGGCAAGGACCTAGAAGTGATTTGCATCACGGTGGATCACTCCAACCTCCTCACAACCTCCAAAGACGGTCGAGCCAACCGGTACATTAACGAACGGCTCAGGTTGAAAAACCACCTGCCCGGATCCGTGCCTCTGGAATACCTGTCTTTCTGCGTCAGGGGCAAGTTTTGTCACCTGGCCCGAGGAAACAGAGGCTTCATCGTCGTCAAGGGATCCGACCAGCGAAACATTTTTGAAAAGCTGGGGCTTTTCACCATCAACTTGGAAACGCTGCCCCGTTTTCGGGATTTGAATGACCTCATCCTGCCTGACCACCTGCACGAGGAGGTGCACGAGAACTTTGACATTTCCGAGTGCACCATGGTGAAATCGTATCGATTTGCGTGATACCTACAACATTTTAACAAACTGCAGGCTGAATGCAAAAAACAGACGGCACATCTGGTAGAGTGAGTGAGTGCAAAAAAAATATTTTACCGAAAAAAGGGGGATCGAGTCGATACAAGAGTCGACTCGGTCCCCCTTTTTTCAAGACACACACTATGCCAACGTTGAAGAGCCTATTTTAAAAACTTGTGCTGCATCGCAACATGTGCTTCAGACAATAGGAATCGTTTCACGTGACTTTATCAGAGTATAAAAGGTTAGAAGCCATCAGCGTTAAATCAGTCATATTGTCATGGAGCATGCTAAACGTTTTTCGTCAAGACTGTCAGGATTTAAAGTGATTCATATTCTCAGATTCTGGCAGTCTTATCGGTAAATGTTTTTAGCCAAAATCTTCAAATCCGAAAATTGGGGGATCGAGTCGACTCAGTCCCCCATTTTTTCGGGTCCATTTATACACCAAGATTGGAATGCATCAAATATAAATGAGACTTATCTGTTGATAATGGTCGTCTGCTTTTCACACCGAGATTGGAGAGCTTGTCTCGTTCAATTGTCTTGTTCCTTGCTTTTCACACCAAGATTGAAGGGCTTGTCTCGTTGAGTTGGCATCCCCCGTTTTCTCACAAGATGCATACATTCCATTAGACATGTCACGAATTTCATTTGTAGATAACCCCTTCCAGATGTCTACATTTCATTTGTGGATGACCCCCTGTCTAAATTGTCTCTCTGAGGAGGCATGAAAAATTTTTCTCTCGCCCAGTGAAAAAATATTTTTGGGAGAAATCTGAAAAAGTTTGTTTGTTTCTCAATGCTCTTCCTTCATACTTTGCTTCAAACAGGAATCGAGACCCTACATGCAATGTTGGACTAAAAGGTGGTTGAAACATGGACAAGATTCATACAAAAGAGCCGTTAAAACTCCCATGTTGGATTGAAATCTTAAATACAAGGTGTGGGTAAAAAGTAGGTGAAAAATGGACAAGAGTCATAGAAAAAGAGCCATTTGAACAGAAAAGGGGGGAACGAAACCACAAAAATACGGCTTGGAGAGGGTATTTGTTTCAAACGAGATGATTTTCGATTCAAATGAGATGGTTACAAATGAGATGATTTTCGATTCAAATGAGAGGGTTTTCGATTCAATTGAGATGGCGATTCATTTCAAATGAGAGGGTTTTCGTTTCAAACGAAATGGTGATTTATTTCAAATAAGAGGGTTTTCATTTCAAATGAGAGAGTTTTCATTTCAAATGAGAGGGTTTTCATTTCAAATGAGATAGATTTCGATTCAATTGAGATAGTTTTCATGATTAATTTTAAATGAGATGTGGTTCCCATGATTAGATTCAAACGAAATGGTGATTCATTTAAAATGAGAGAGATTTCGATTCAAATGAGATAGTTTTTATGATTAATTTTAAACGAGATGGTTCCCATGATTAGTTTCAAATGAGATGGTTTTCAATTTAAAAAAAGGTCGTTTTCCATTTTCAATCATTTTTTAAAAGGGTCACGGTGCTCAGCTATTTTTTCGACCGACTGTACTACTATGACTACAAGGGAGTGGGATTTTTGACTGGTCGCTCCTCCTGTCTTCTCCTGGCAATGCTGACCTCTTCTGCTTCTGGTATTCTTGCTGCTTGACCTTCTTTGCTCCTCGGCGTAGTGGCTGTAATGTTGTTTCTCTGTTTCTTCTGGATCGAACTGGTCTCCTTGTTGTATCCACTTCTCATTGGCTGGTTGGGACTCTACCTTTGAACCCTTTTTTTGTCTTAGGTTGTACTCACTGGTACTTAGCATCTTTGTTTCCTCTGTTCGGAATCTTTTTCTAAAGTGGGGTAGATCGTTACTATTGGTCAAAGTTAATGTTCTTTTATCTTTTTCATCTTTGGTGCACAGCGTTCTTATTAAATTTGATTACTAAAAAAACTTTAACGTTATTTCAACAAATTAAGTATTTCAGATGTTTTTAACACCGGGGCATATTTAAATATTAAAATGTGTCGAACTAAGCAAAAATAATGCGAACATTTTATATTCCTAATTTTTTTAATACTTTGATTATAAAATAGCATTAATGTTTTGAAAATATGTAAGTGATCAGATAAGTAGTATTTAGGTGTTTATTAATCGGTTAAATTTTGAAAATTGGATGTGTTAATAATTACTTGAATTTTATTTTAGACTATCTGCCTGACCCGGTGTTGCACGGGCTTTCTCTACTTTTGTAACTTTTTCCTTCCCTTCACAAAATCATCTCTTCCATTATTCTTTTTCTAAATTACTTTGACTTTTTTGTTTCTTTCCCCTCCGCATATCAGGGCGTTGTACGGACTTTTATTGAGTGTACAACTTAATTCTCATGTTAATTTCCTCTTTCCTTCATGACGCAAGCACTTTTGTGTGGGTGTGTACGTGTACGATGCAAGTGAATGCTATAGTGATGCCATTAAAATTCGGTTTTTCGAAATTTTTTGACTTCTTCTCACTGTCAGACAGGTTTCTTTCCCCTTCATTTACCCCCTGAGTTACACGAACATTTTTGAATGCATATCATATTGTCATGGAAATTCCCCTTCTCCCCCAGCTGTCAGAACTTCTGTTGTGTGTGTATGATTCCTATATTAAAGTAATTACAATTCCCTTTTTCGAAATTTCTTCCACATCGTTCCATGGTCAGATATGTTCCTTTTATCTCTCCATTGCCTGGCGTTACAGTGGCTTTTTTTTAGTGTAAAACTATTTTCTCTCTCCCCCTCCATTATTTATAAATGATGATTTTAAAAAAAATCTTACAGATAGCTATTGAAATGATTTCTTTTCTGATCGTTTGAATGTTTGATTAAACATATGTAAGTGTAAAAAAACACTATATACATATATATACGGAGAAAAACCAATATATATATATATGTTTATATTCACTAAAAAACATTCAAAAACAAAAGAATACTGTTTGATAAAAATATTTTAATATTTTATTATAATTTTATTGTTTTTCATTCCAATGTGCTTAGTAAATCATTTAAACATGTATCTGACGAAAAAAAGTATATTATACAAAACTAAAATATTCATTATTTAAACAATAATTATTTTCTTAGAACTTGAAACAAAATAAAGATTTGGTATTTTCATTTACTCAATCAATCGTAACATAACAATAATTTTTTTCTTAGGTTTTGAAATAAAAAAAAATAATTAAAAATGTTCATTCAGCAATTAGTTGTGACATACCGTTTGCTTAAAAATGGCTGTACACGAAAAAACCTCGTTTATTGATAAAGACTTATTAAATATTTAAAAAAATTGTAAAATAATTAAATCAATATATAAGATATATATATTACTTTTATTATATTAATTATAAAATATTTTTTCTATAAATAATTGTAATAATATATATTATATATATTATATACCAGCTGAAATGTACGTTCTACTTACCGGTTAAGTTAGAAAGCATAAAATTTCCCTATTATAGCAATTATAATATTTTTTAGGGAGGGTAAAACCCTGTATAAAGTAGAATAACCAAAAACTAAAAATATTTTTTTAATTAATATTTAAATTATAAATATTTTAAACAAAGTACAATTTGGCCTCAAATTAAATAATAACTTAACAAAAACAAATATTTCAATGTAAGAGAGAAAATTAGCACGCTATAATGTAAACAAAAATGAATGAATGCAAATAGAAATAAAAATTATATCAGAAAAGTAATAGCAGTAGTAAGTTTCTGCTTTTAAACTATGGGTGAAACAACCTGAAATAGAAAATCGGAAAGAAAAAATTAATGGTGATAAACTGATTAACAAAATAATATCATAAATATGAAATATTAGGAAGCCACAACAGGAAAAAGATTAAATTAGTATTACATGAAGAACAGTGTAATACTATCTAACATCTCTGAAATATATGTTTTTAGAGAATTATATGCGATTTAGCACTAAAAAAATTAAATTAGATTGAACTAAAATAAAAAAAAAAATGAATCTAAAATAGATCCCCGTGGATATAATCTAAAATCAACGACTGTATTGAATGATACAAACAATAAAACATGTTGCTAAAAATCAAATATTAAACTAATACTTTTTCGCAATATATCTATTAGTAATTGTAATTCTATTACAAAGAGAACAGACAAATGAGTGCATACAATCATGAATAACTATAGTGATTATTGAAATATATATATCATATATGGGTAGTATGATGATATATATAAAATATGTATATAATCTCCAAAACAATACATGAGGAACCATCAGATGTAAAATCACATCAACACTGAATTTTAAAGAAATCCAAAAGGAGATAGGAGAAATTCTTTTCACGGTGCATATTTTTTCTACAAACACTTTTTAGTTCACAAATAGATTTATATATTGCAAGATTGTCAGAAACAAAGTTAAATTGTGGCAAAAAAATCAGGTCAACATTGAATTTAAAAGAATCCAAAAGAAAATATGAGAATATTGTTTCAAGGTCCACCTCATCATAGTTCAGCAAATAGATTTTGTTAAAAAAAATTCTGATTTTTTTCATTTAAAACAAAGATGAGATCCGTCATAGAGATCATAATCTCATAAGCAGTGATAGACCAAAAAACATGGTTCACAATATTACCAATCTGTCAATTCCACACTCATGGACAAAAAAATTAGCTCACCAAGAAAGAGTCGTCAAAATGAAACGGAACTTTAGATACGTAATGACTACTTTGATATAAGTAAATGATTAGAAAATCAAGGGAAAAGGATCATTTATTTCAGAGAAAAACGCAAAAGAACGGAGTATTTATACCCTGTGTTACCCCCCTTTAGAGCGAATGCGCGATGCAATACAATAAGCGAGTTTTAGAATATGTCGTTGAACACAAACAAAATCAATAAAGTTTTTTCTAACAGACAGAAACTTCGTAAGCGATTCTTATTTTTTTTTAACTTATGAATAAAAGGAGGTAATTTCATTTTCTAAGAAATCCACTGATATTTGTTTTGAAGAATAAGTAATTAGTATCAGTACTTGCGTATAAGCGTCACCGCAGCCAAATTGGAGCCTCACGAATCGCATCATTTTTCGCAAAAGTCTGTGACCTATTGGTTTTTCATATAAAATAAGTTTTATATGAAAAAAGTTTTGGGTATGTTTTCAAAGTTTTGGTACCAAGGTGTGGCTTGCGTAGCACCAATTTTGTTGTGGTGACGCTAATACATAAATAGCTCATTACCTAATCGTCTGTTTACAAAAATGCTTCACAAATCTGTTTTTGGCTTAAAAACTTTTTGAGTCACGGTATCACATAATTAATTAGAACTACAATTATCAAGAAAATTACAGTTCAGAAAATAAACAAATATAAAACTGTGTGACACTAAAAAAGACATTATAGCATTAATTTATATTAAAAGGTTATCTAAAACCAAAAAATTAAGCCCTAATTTTGACGGAAAATCTTAAGTATAAAAATTTAAACATGAATAAAGTAAACATAAATAAATATGAAGTAATCTAGCATATAGTGGAAATTATAACATTAATTCAAACCAAAAAGCAACCTTAAATAGATAAAGTTCTGATTTTGATGAAACTGCCATTAACAGCTCAGAAAATCTTATACGTAAATAAAAATTTGCATTAATATTTTTATTCTTAGATTAGCGTCACTGCATTCAAATTGGCACCATGCGAATCGTGCTATTTCCCTCCAAAATCTTACAAATCTTTTTTTTTCTTTTTTTTTCATATAAATCGCGTAAAAACCTTTGCTGTTTTGATATCAAGGAGTAAAACGAGTGACGACAATTTGGCTGTGGTGACACTAATAGGTAAATACCTCTAAAATTCTAACTTAAATCTCAATATCGACAATCTTATAATCCCAATTAGTTTGCATTGAGTGCCATTTTCTTTTTGTTATCCTAATATTATAATAGTGAAAGTTTGTATGTAAGGTGTTTGTTGCTCTTTCATGCAAAAGCAATTGAACTGATTTTAATGAAGTTTTACAATAATATAACTTATACATCAGAATAACACATAGGGTATAATTTATATAGATATTGTGTGAAGTGTCTAAAATATAACAATAAATGTCTTAAGTAGGAAAAAATTCTGTCATCAGCAAGCTATTCTGGCGTAACCGTTAGAGTTACACGTATATAATCACTTATACAAAAAAGCCCACAACAACATATATCTGTCTTTTATGTGCAAGCCATGAACACAATAATAATTAACAAATAAATAATAATATAAATTAATTAGATAAATTTTTCTATGCACTTTTTTTAATGATGTCATTATGCATGTTTGGTAGTAACAAATTGATCCTTATATATAAAAAAAAAATACTCTTTTATAGCTTCTGAACCATAATAATAAAATTTATTTTGCATGTTTCTTTTGTTGAATTCAAATCCGCACAGAATGCTCTCAATGGGGTTATTGCACGAATTGATGATAAAAATTCCGTTTTGCTCCATTAGATTTAGACGAAATTCAGCATATTGAGACATAGCCATCCTGTGATGACCATGTCTTGCCGGTTCCGCGTAAGCTAGAGGTGTGGGATTATCAAAATGATGAGACATAATTCTTAATACAACTTTTATTAAGAGTAACTTATATTACTTAAATTCTAATTTGACAATTATTAATTAAAGTGAGAGTCAAACCCAAATTAAATCACGTATTTAAGTCAGATCACGCAACTAGATCCTCTATCTCAATTATCCTAAATAATCCTGTTTATCTAATTGCTTATATCTAATATTACCTTTTTCAGTTCTGGTTCCTTGACCTAGAGAATATTATCTGTAAACTTTATATATGAAGATTCTTGATCCGCAAGGCAGCTAATTCTTGATCCTCAAGATTTCACACTAAGCTTTGTCACGCTATCGATCAGAATAATTCCACAATACTATCTCTGAGCCTGCTACGCTATATCTAAGCTTACCACGATATCCTTTTATAGTATATCTCATTTACATATTATGATCGTTTATCTTCTTGGTATTGGGTTGGAAAAGTTTTGCCATTAATCGTGGCCGTCAAAGAACATAGGAGTCATGTTAATCAGAAAGACGCGAGAGACGTCACAATATATGTTTATTTTACAGAGTAGAGATCCGTTTAAAGTTGCTTTTGTGGAAATCCACTTGATTATTGGGTTAAATGAGTGCAAAACATCTGTCTACTTCTATTTTAAATATTATTAGAAATTATAAATTCTGTTCTTTTTATATCAAGAGGTGAGTTTGAGTGAATATTAACGTCGCACTGTTCAGCTACACGAGGGCTTTTGGCGACGGACCACGTAATTTTGAACCATGGTCAAGTGACGTGGACGACACCTGAGCTGGCACCCCCCTCTCCTAACTACCACACCACACCAACGGGAGGACGTTTCAGCTCTCGACAGATTTAACGTGCATCGCTGCCCTACACGGCGGGTCTTCAGTGGTATTGGGCTCGAACTCATGACATGTGCCTGCTATGGTCCGATACCTTAACCACTGGGCTACCGCAGCCCCATCAAGAGGTGAGAGTTACAGCTATAAATACATTTTTCAATATAATCGAATTCTTAATGCTAGACATCAAAAATTTCTATGTATGTAAACTGTATATATTTATACAACATCGTGAAATACCCAGTGAAGCGGGTGGGTAATGGGCAGTCAGATCTAATTTTGTAATATTTTGCTTCACCGATGAGACATGGAATTAGCCAATAAAGGAAGACCAATACGCTTTTCTATATCAAATTGTCAGGCTACTAAATTGGAAGTAGGCAAGACTTACTGCTAAAGTGTAATGATGTTCAGGCGATGATTTAATTCAAAACTTTACTTATGTGGCCGACTACCTTGAAATCAAAATTAGATGAATTGTAGCCCAAGCACAACCGTAGATTGATAATACCACCAACACTGAGGTTAGCGAGAATAAGGAAAAGCAAAACCGCACAAACCCAAGGTCTTTACAACTGTTTAGTTCCAAAATATGTAAAAATGTTTTTGCATTGTTGATTCTTTAAAAATAATATAAAATTAATAAACAACATGGGGCAGAAGCAAAAATTTTTCAGATGCAACAAAAAGGTTCAAAGAGTGTAATCAGGCATTTTGGTGTTCATAGTCCAACTAAGATTAATCAAAAACATAAAATGAAATAGAACATTTTATGGAAAGTAAATATCTTTAAAAGTGACCAGCACAATAAAAATAACCTTGCAAGTGATTGAATATTGACGTCGCACTGTTCAGTTACACGAGGGCTTTTGGTGACGGACCATGTAATTTTGAACCATGGTCAAGTGACGTGGACGACAACAGAGCTGTCACCCCCTGTCCTTACTACCACACCACACCAACGGAAGCACATTTCAGCTCTCGACAGATTTAGCGTGCATCGCTCGCCGTCTTACACGGCGGGTCTTTAGTGGTACTGGGCTCGAACTCATGGCATGCCTGCCATGATCCGATATCCTGACCACTGGGCTACCGCAGCCCATATACCGTGAAAGATGGGTAGTTGTTCCATTACGCAATCAACATGCATTATTACAAACCACAAAATTATATAAGACATAATCTTAAGCAAAAATTACTCAGATACATAAATTTAATGCGGTGGCTAGGCTTTAATATCACCCATTCACGTTGGTGATCTACAATCCTTCTGAAGGTGAGATCACGACAGTGAGAAGGTTGTGGTTAAGCTTAGAAATAAATCATCTCGTCTGAGTATAAATACACTTTAACGGTACATCTTGCCCACTTCCATCTCTATAGATTGACTATTTAGTCTGAAAAATTTGTTCTAAAATTACATACTTTTTTTCATTTTGAAATTGCGCACAACAGTGTTTCTCAAACTGTGGGGCGCGCCTCCCTTGGGGGCGTGATAGCTCTACGAGGGGGGCTAGAGCATATTGAAAAGTCGAAAACAAAAGTTTATGTAAAAAAGTATTAATTTACTGAAAGTAAGCAAAGAAAATGCATTATGACATAATAAGAAATAAATACACATTTACGCTGATATATAATATACTTGTAAATATATTAGTACTGCACACTATATTTTACAATTAATTTAGGATGTGATATAGCCCCCCCCCAGGGTGTCCTTCTCTTTGATTATCAGCGTGAGCTAGAGGTGTAGGATTAACGAAAGAACTAGAAGATTCCATGATCTTAATTTGTCTTTATTAAGACTTTAAAACTTAAGCCTCTATCCGTTTAGATAATAATAATATATGTGAGAGAATCTACGATGACAAAAAATACAATATAAATAATACCTAGATAACTTAACCCGGACCACTATTAATAATTAACTCGCCTAAACTCAATTCTAATACTATCTCAGAGCCTAATATTAAATAGTCAATCCTACCTTAACTTCGATCACCGATCCAATCTTAATGGAAGTTGCATATATACTGGAGTCCAATGGTGTGCACCTTGACCTAATGGCTCTATGTCCGGGATAACTTCTGTTGGCTGTCACTTCACAATTGTATCACGCACTCTCATAACATTCCCCAAATTACCACCTCGCTTACTCTAACTTCTGATATTCAAAGGCTTTCTAATTTGCATCTCTTATTCACGCTTCACTTCTTGGGTTTTGATTGGAAAAGAGTTGCCATTAATTCTGGCCCCAAAGAACGCAAAAGATATGTTAAAGAAAAGACGTGTGAGCCTGTCACAAGGAATACTACGTTAAGAATGAGTTTCATAATTACCATTGACTCCATGGGCTTGTCATAAATAAAATTATATACAAAAATTAACACTTCTTTTGATAATTTGAATGGTTTTTAATGAATCTCATTACTGCTGATAAAAAAATACGTGATACACTCCCCAACGCTAATGTTTTCCACGCAGGCGTGTGTATCTGATGGATTGAAGGGGGATGGGAGAAAAGAAATAAATAAGCAAATCCTCTGAAATAATTAAATCTTTTGTAATTACTGTCAAGGCCTTTTTGTTGCATTCTAAAGACTTATGAATAATCTTATGAATGGCAGTGCACAAAAAAGATCGTACTTCGGAAAGACGTATATATATATATGTCCGATGAAATTATTACTTTGGCTGAGCAAGACGTTTATATACGCCGGAGACGCTTCCGAAGTTAAAGTCGTATTGTAGCCTTAACGTTAAAGTATAGTATTAATGAATTCAATACATTGTAATAGTATGGAAGGGGGAGGCGATGAAAATTATAATTGAATATTGGGTCGCTAATAATGAAAGTTTGAGAAGCACTGAAGTGCAAGGATAAAATACTTTGAGATTACAAAACGATTCAAACTGTAAGACATTAAAAATCTACTGTTATCAAAATTTTGGTGCCAATTCGAAAAAAGAAATTTAGAAAAAACATTTTTTTACGACGAATTTTTCAAAAAAAAAAATAAATAAATAAAAAAATAAATAAAAATAAAATAAAAAAAATAAAAATAAAATAAAATAAAATAAAAAAATAATTCTACCACAAAGAGTTAAAAAAAAAAGAAAATAAAAAAACAAAAATATATATATATATATATATATATATACAATTCCTGTTAAATTTAGAACTATTACGAATGGTTTTAAAACTTATATTACACTTCCGGGCAAAAAGCTACAAAATATTATTCAATCTACATTAGAAAAAATTGATAATTTTATTATTGTTAAGAATAGTATGGACATTATTAAGTATATGCAAGGTAAACAAATTATTTCTTTGTATACCTATGATTTTGAAGATTTTTTTAAATCCATAGATATAGAAGACATGTTTAAGATTCCTAAAATAGCATATATTTTTAAATAAGATAATAAAATATGATAAATATATTTCTATTATTCAATTAATATTAATAGAAAATTATATTTTCCATAATAACGCTTATTATCAGCAAATTAATGGTTTACCACAAGGGGGACCAGCTAGCAACTGCTTAGCAAATATCTACTTGCATTTTTATGAAAATGAAAGTATTAGTTATGAATCTTGTTACTTTTTTGGATACATAGATGACTTAATTATATATAGTAATATAGTAGACTTTGTTCCTAACCTTAATTATTATCCCCATTATTTAAAATTAGTAAAAACTAATTATAATAATGAGTCAGCTAACTTTTTGGACTTTCAATTAAAGGTTAAGAATAATTTGCTATTAAGTAATATTTTTGATAAAAGAGACTCATTTGATTTTAACATTATAAAAATGCCTTTTTGGGATAGTAACCTACACCTATCAATATTTAGAAATACTATCTTAATTTTATAAAACGAAACAATGATTTAGTTACTGATAACATTTTAAAACAAAGTAATTTTGTGAATTTTTGCAATAATTGTTTAGAATACAATTATCCAAGTAAATTTATTTATAAATATATTTCTATTTCTAATTCAATATATTTCGATGATGTAATTCCACTTAATACAGTGAGCAGAGTAAAAGTTTTTTACATCTGCATGGTTCACCACTTTCCACATTTGTTGAAGCTCCAATTCAGCACGTTTAAAAGTACGGGCATTATCTGAAATCACCATGGAACACAAACCACGTCGATCAACAAAACGTCGGAAGGCAAGATAAAATGTGTCAGTAGTCATACTACTGAGACATATATTTTTATCTTAGTTCATTATTTTATTTAAAATTCCTTTTATTTAGTTTATTTTAAAAAAAATATTTAAAAAAAAACAAAAACATTTTTAAGCGATTATTTTAATTGCAATATATCAATTAGTATATAATCATCCAAGTTTATTTACTTTGTAATATATCTTTATTTGATTTTATCTATTCTTAACTTTGATCTTTATCGTTTTAAAACTTCCTTTATTTTGTTTTTTTTTTTTATATAAAAAATTTTAGCTTTTTTGTTTAATTGCAAAATAAATATCCAGGTGGCGCCATGATTATTTCTTCTCGAATAGTCCTCTCAATAGCTTTTGTCACTTTACGTCATTTCGTGTTGGGAGCTTATAGTGGAAGGTTGAATTTTCAATTTCCACTAATATCTTTACATATAAGTGGGTTTATTTATTTATTTATTTATTATTACTATTATTATTCCTCTCTTTGAGTCATTCCTTACTGTTCTTTTTTCTGAGCTTCATTTTAATTTATTAGCAGTTTTTCTTCCACGTGTTGTATTAGGCTTAACTTTTGAACTTGGTTTTTTTTTCCTATTATGTCGCAAGTTTCTGCTGTACGGGGAAGGTGGATCCATAAAGCATTGCTAACCCTAATTCGCTGGCCTAATTCAGCGACAGCTTTAGAAATCATAATAGGTCTCCAGTTTAGTCCAAAGACTTTTTTGTATTCATTTGTTGTGTCTGGTGAATTCCAATTTCTTCCTGCTTTTCACTAGGTTCTAGTACTTCTTCACTTTTATTTTATATATATATATATATATATATATAACACAAAAATTCGCCATTCACATTATTTCAGCCATTCACATGATTTAAATAGGGTTAAGGTCCAGAATCAGGCAATAGATTATTTATTGCACTCAGATTTAGCGTGGGCATTGCATTTTTAAGTGCAATTTTCAGGTAAGTTACATCTATATTGTTATGGATTTAGATATTCCTATCCATTACTTTCAAAAGGTTTTTGCTCAGTATTATTACATACATACTACCAAAAAACATGTTCAACCCCACTTTTATATAAATTATTTTTTATATATTAGCTGTCCTAAGTCAAGGATATTTATAATACTGCAGCATACATTTTATAATTTTTAATCTCGGTTTCTCATATGTCCTTCATTGTGTGACTTTACTACCGTTTATGTGTTTGTTGGATGTTATCTCTTGTTTGTAGAGAATAAGCCTATATATATATATATATATATATATATATATATATATATAT
>BMAV01023671.1:0-26651 GCA_019973955.1 Trichonephila inaurata madagascariensis
CATGTGTTGTTCTTTGTGGTCTGTTGTATCTTGAGTTACAATATATCACTTTCCTGAAGGCTTTACGAAAGTTATCTGACAGGAAAGCATATAGAATCGGGTTGACACATGAATTCATATAAGCCAGGATATGCGAAGTGATTTGAATCACTATATTTGCTGGGTTAAGATCGTAAGCGCTGACACTTTTCAACACCAATACAATTTGTATGGGACACCAGCAACATGCAAATACCACTACAACCACCACCACCATTCTAGTCACACGTTTCTTAGATTTAACACTTTCAGCACTCATGTGCCCACCTGGAGCAACTCCGAACCATAATCTCTTCAGCATCAGCATGTATAGACAGAATATCAGTCCCAGTGGGATGATATAAGAAGATAGAAAGAAGCAAATTTGGAATGCGGCATGATTGTATCCACTTGTTGCCAGGAAAACGCAAACTGAATATTCAGTGTACGCAAACATATAGTACATTTCTCCGTGACTCTGCAAAGCTGGGATGCAGCATACGAAAATAACAACCCACATTAAGCCAATAGCAATGTAAGCATTTTTCTCTGTACGAATAGACATGGATGTAACAGGGTGGACAACCGCCAAAAACCTATCTAGGGACATCAAAACTAGGGTATATATGCTAGCATAAGCACAGACAATCACCAAGTATTGCACAACCCGGCACCATGCATCACCAAAAGGCCAGTATGGAAGAGCATAATCCCAAGCTGTGAAAGGTACACAGAATACAATGAAGAGAAGATCCGCCATTGCCAGGTTTATTATCAAAAGATTGGTAGTAGATCGCATTTGAGGATTACAGGTGACAACTATTACCACTAGAGCATTGCCAATCAGCCCTACAACGACAATGATTCCAAAGAGGATAGGAACTACTATACTGAGGATGCGTTCCATTGCAACTGCATCACTGTAATCATGTCTACCATAATCGTAAACATCAGATAAATTTCCGCAATCTGAGCCATTCGTCAAAGAAGAATAATTGCAAGGGATTCCAGTGCGTGAGCTAAGGTTTGACTTAAAAATGCTAGTTATGTCTTCAAATTCTACAAGAGGGGGTGATTCTTGAATTTCTGCATCTATGTCGAAATATTCATTGCCGTACATATTGATTATAAATATGAGGTATTACAAATAAAAAATCAACGCTTATGTGATTGGTGGGTTTTTGTCACAAACAATGAAAAAGAAATATGAAGATAATTACATAATAAATATACTATAATACAAATAAGATATATATACTATTAATTTAATATTCAAATACAATTATATTCTTTAATGAATATTTGAATGTATTGCGTCCAACTGTAATGTTTAATTAAAAATACTCTATAATTTATAATTTATTATTAAATTCATTCTTTCCTCGTATAAATATATTTTTCTTTGTTCTTTCAATATCCATTGAGTAGAGAGATGATGTCTGTCAATTACAAAATCTTCAAGTCTTCTTATATTCGATTGAATACACACAAATAATTCGGAAGTTTTCTCTCCTTCAAATTCTGAAAATAGAGAACGTAGGAAGTTTAAATTTGAATATAAATTTGCTCTGTACATGCATTTCATTATGAATATATGCATAAGAACAAAAATAATCAGAAAATTTTATTGCGAAATAAATAAAGGCGTAAAATATGTTCAACACATAAAAAGAATAAAGAAATAAACATGCATGTAAAAGTAGAATGAATTACTCCAAGTAATTTAAACATATTTATATAGAAAAAAAACACTTTACAGAAAAAACTAGACTAAAAAAATAACTAAATCTATTACAAAAATGGTACGTAGAGAAAATTTGGTATCAAAATTTAAAAATTGTCAATTGCATTTAAATTATATTTTAATTTATATATATATATATATATATATATATATATATAAACATAAAAAATTTCATATAACATTGCAATACTGGAAACAGCAAAAAATGTATTCATTTGCCCTTAACTTATGATATATACATAAATAACCTTACTACACACACATATATATATATATACATATATATAAATTCCTGCTCTATAATTTTTTTTTTATAAAATAAATAAGTTTCCATTGCATTTATTAAATAAAAGTACAGCTATATGCAATAAAAACCGAAGGATAAAGTTAATGTGTCATAGCGAGACTTTTATGTAAATTTGGTTGTCAATAAAACTCTTGGCTGGTAAGGAATGCTTTCTGTACCCGATCAAGCTTTGCTGGATAAATTTTTCTACAAGAATGACGAATCCTCAACTGTGTATCACATTGCAAAATTTCATAAGGAGAAAGGAGTCAAGGTACAAAAGATTATTATTTTATTGTGTTTGTGATACGAAATTCATTACGATATTTTAAGTAAAAGGGGTGTTTGGAGGAGCTTTCATTATGAGTTAGACCCTCCTTAAGTGGGGACTGTTTTCATGTGGTCCGAAGAGTAATGAAAGAGTGGACAGAGAAGACATCACAGAGCTGCTTCAGACACACACAGAGACATCACAGAGACAAGAGAGCATCGCATTGCTTCAACTGCTAGAAGACCGATGACTCAATCATCGATTCGACGTATTCTGTATAGAATATTGGATGTTTATGTGTACAAAATTCAGGCACCTCTCTACTTATTACTGGAAGATAAAAAATCTAGAAAAGACTTCGCCACAGGGATTCTGGCATAAATGGAGAATGTTACACAATGATTGTTGCATAGTATCGTGAATGCGAAAAATAATTGTATCTGGCTGATGCACAACCTTAATGAGTACTTGAGCCAGCCAATGCATTCCTTGTATGCTATTGTTTGGTACAATTATATTGCATCTTTAATTCTGGACTCATAACTTTTTAAAATTCCTTATCCTGCATCTTCTACGAGACTCTGTACACTGTATCTTACGTTTTTGCATAACGACGTTCTGCCTGCATTTCAGGAAAGACGTGTTAACTGTTGACACCTTAATACAGAATTGTATGACGCCACATAACATGAAAGGTGAAAACGTTACTTTGGAAAGTGTACCAAAACTAGACCAAGGGATAAGACACAGTTTTAAGGTTTCGTGACTCTCTCAACACCAGACTTCACCCTTACAGGTTTTTAGTTGTGGAAACATTTACAATTTTGTGTGTTCTGAACTCTTAAGTTACTTTTTGAGCTGAAACAAGCCATTTGGCAGGTCATCAATCCACTATAATGTAAACAATGATACGCTTAACTTATCACTTACCTCATTCTGGAGATCATGATGTGAACAACTATTACTGAAAAATAGATTATCTGTTTTGTTTGCGATTTTTGAATAAAACGGAACAATGTAACCTGTGAGTGCCCCTTTTCGGTTACTTTTAGTAATATTATTTCAAATGGAAAGAAAATGTTACGTCTCTCTTTTCCTTTTGCGCCAAGAAAAACTGTCATTGCTATTATATATATATATATAATATTTATTAAGTTACACACATACGGAGATGAGATATATTTGTCACAGTAAAAAACTTAGTTAAGTTATTACTTAATATGATGCATTTTGACTTCCATCTTTCGGTTATTAAGTAATATAAAAGGAAGTAATTATAAATATTTGTACGGACAAAAAGGTCAAAAGTGCATCAATATAATAAATACCAGAAATATATTCTATGGGGACTTGAAGCAAATAAGCAAACGAATTAGATGATTAATTGGATTAACACTCATTTTTCTTTTAATATGTATGTTAAAATGTAACATATTCTTTGCATGAAGTTTTATAAAATATTCATTATCACTACCATAATATTCATTAATACATTATATCTTGATATTTTGTATTTGTAGTTGCATAATTTAATGATGTAATATGCATTTGGCTTCCAGTGAAATGTTTAATAAGCTTATATTACAACTTGTGTTACAATAAGGCATTAGAATATAAAATGACAGCAAAAAGCACAAAAAATAATACCAAATTGTGTATTAAAAGACTGAGGAATACATTTCTCAAGTTTTCTGTCTAAATTCTGAATCGGACTATCGTGATAATGAATCCCTCTATAATATAAATGAAATATAATCACTCTAAAAATTGTTTTTAAATGTTGCATGAAAAGTACTATAGATTTTTTTTAAGTAATCATAGATTTATATTATTTATAACAATCTTCCTTTTTGTAGCAGTCTAAGAGTTTTGTTCCTTGCATGATCATAAATGATATTTACACAGATACTCCTCACACAAAGAATTTCATTTCCAATAAATTCCTTTATACAAGGGGATACTGAAATCTTGGGACAGATCTTGAAGCGGAATAGAGCTCACTAAAAGCAATTAATTTTTGTATTGAAATATATCGGTGGAAGTACCACATTGAGGCTCAGTAAAAAAAAGTAATGCATTAACTCAAACGAAAAATGTTCATTATCAACATAATTAACAAGTGGTTCCACAGAAAAAATATTAAAAGAGCTTCAGAAGTTGCATCCACCAAACATCATGCATGTTTGGCCACATTTATGATATGATTGGCAGACAATGGCGATAGTTGAAGGCAGCAAAGCGGTGTGCCAGTGATTTGCTGCACCATCAAAATCTGCATTTGCGCTTGAGGTTTTGTACGTTATGGGTTGTTTTACTAATAGCGAAATGGTGGACATGCATCAAATGCACGATGCTGCTAATGATAATGGGACAGCACCTCTGCGGCTGTATCAGGAAGGCATGCCGAACCACAAAATGTTTCTGCGATTACGTCAACCACTGTCTGATATTGGTTCATTTACCACCAATAATGATATAAAGGAAATGTAGAAAACTGTACTAAAAGCACACCTGGAAGAAGTCATTCCAGACAATGGGATAAAAATAACCAGCAGAAGGACAAGGACATGTATGCATGCCTATCAATCAATCGTCGCGAAAGCATTTACTGTTGATGGATACAATTTCTAAAACTGTTTTAATAATTTCTGTACTGAATCACCCGCTAATTATGCTGCAAATGAACGCTTTATGAATCCAGAAAGAGAAAAAAAAATATTTACTTGGATGTACTGATTAACTTTATAGTTTCATTATCATTTATTTTTTTAAAATTGTCACTAAAGCCATATATTATCTGGGTTCTACCTCAAATACACTAAGTGGAACTCGCGCCGTTTGTGTTATAATTAATTGATCCTAAATGTAACATGGATTTTCAGAAACATTTTAATTGATTTTTATGATTTTTAGTCATGCTTGTGGGCGTATCGTTCTCTTATGGTTTTCCTTCTAATAATTCCTTTTATTCAGGAATGATGCCTCAAGGAACCACTTTGCCGTGAAGTCAATGCATGTTAAATCTGTCATGACACACACTAGCCACATGTAGGACTTTTGAGAGTTAGATGCCATTCCAAGTATTATCATCGTTAACAGAAATTAAATGTGTTATATGGGTTTCTTACAAGTGTGAAGATTATCAAAATTATTTTTGTAAAATTTCACTGATATGCTCTAGGTTACTTTAGGTGTCTCAGGGATGTTAACTTTGACTCGAGGGCTGAAAATATAAATAATTTTCAAATACATATAATTATTTCAAATTAAAATAAACTAAGTCAAATCTTTCACGCAATAGTTATAAAGGAATGATGATTCAAAAAAGTGTAAAATGTTTAAAATATAACGATAATTTTAAAAATTGTAAGAATATGAAAATAAGAAACATTTTTGCAAGACACATTAATTAAGTTTTACTTTTTGCATGACATATTCTAAAAGCCCTAATTACTAGCAATAACTTGATCTATAAAGTTAAATGTACCCTTATTACATTGTAGCTATTTCATATAAGTATAATAATAAATTATATTTTTTCAAAGATAAAAAAATACATTTTTAAATTTTTTAAAAGAAATTTCAGTAATTTTCACATATTTTGAAATACAAAAGATATATAATACTAAAATCAAGTTGGGATTAAAGAGTTTGATACATTTTATAATTTCTAAAGTTTCATACATCAAAGGCTACTTTTTTAGAAATTAGTATGCGCAACGCAAAAATTACTAAATATTTATTATAGAAATGATTCTTACTTTCATATGCTTATAATTTTTTTTAAATTACGGCTACATTTTAAACATTTTGTAAGCTTTTGAAACCTCATTCGCTTATAAATAATGTGCAAATTATTTGAATTATTTAAATTTAATTTTAAAGAATTACATCTATTTGAAAATTATTTATATTTTTAGCTCTGTAGACAAAATGAACACCCCTGAGTCTCAGGTTTTGAACACCCCTGAGTTTTTTTAATACAAAGAATTAATTCGTTTCAATATTTTAAGCCTTTATTTTAGAAATATATCTTGTCTGAAAAGAAACACTTTTGCTACACTGTTTTCGTATATATTGTCTTACAGTTTCGAAAACTTGATACAGAGTTTTTTCGGGTATCCTATAATTAAACTTTTTATAGTTCAAAATTACCAGGTTTGTCATCAAGAATTTTTGTATGCTTTCATAGCGCATGGTTAATACATAAATCAATTAAACAGGATTTCTGATGTTATGAAATTTATAAAATACAAATAAGTGCTATAAGAATAAAAAGATACATTTTGTTGGAAATATTAAGAAAGAGTCAGCAAAACATTTTCTATGTATATTATAGTGATATTAAATATATAAGAAATTATAACCCGAAGACAGCTGTTTTAAAATACTTAAATAAGAACAAACAACAATTCCAGCTTTCAAATTATGTATTATATATATGTGGTAGGTATAATATATGAATTTATTCAACTTCGAAGTTTAGTATAATAAAGGAAATTCGCTCAACATCGAACTTGATCATTTTAGCATCAATCTCTAGCATCGCTTCTAGGAAAACTTTGGAGGTTCTTGTAGTAAGTATTTCTCCTTTTAATTCAGAATCAATTTGCATAATATTTTTGGATAGGCTCCAGAACAAACTTCGATTCAAACTTTCGAAACATTTAGGTAATATTCTCTGAAATCAAATGGGATTTTCCTTTGTGAATAATATGTACAAAGAGCAAATTTTTTGATAGTGATACCTCGACATATTTATTCAGTTAGATTTCTCATTTTCTCTTTTATTCTTTGAGGATAACATGACAATCATAGCAGTGTCTAATACTTTTGAACTCCTTAAATATTAAATATTGAAAACTTTTTATTTAGTATCAAATAATAATTTCCATCAGTTCTTATTTAACTGCATTTATTAAACCAAAGCAAGTAATTATGAAATTAATTATAGTGCAATAGATAAGCTGTACTTTTGGTGAAGAATAGTGATATTAAGAAAAAAATCACACACACAAATATGTTTCTGATTTCTTAGGATATTTTATGTAACATTTCTCCTAATTTTATTTTAATTTTAATACGTATATTAAACAAGATTTGATTGTTTCTCTGCTTTGTGAAATAAGTGACACCTTACTATTTTATTAAGGTACCAGAGATGTTCTAACCCTTCAAAAAATCGATTTTTCAATTTTCATCTTAAAAAAAAGTAGATTTAATGCTGATTCCAAAAATGTATAACATGTATAGGTTTAAAGCTTAATATTCGAGTAATTGCGGTTTTAAAATGTAAGCAACAGCTGTCACACCTGTTGTTTACGTTATCGCACGTCAACTGCCACGCCCATTTTACAGCTGACCAAAGCATGTTTTTATGTAGATTGGTGTTTTATATCACTTAATCTGATTTTTTTATTTTATTCTTGTGGTTTGAGAAGGACTATAACTACTCAACTCAATCCTGTTTATACCCAAGCTGTGTGTGCGAATTTTAAACGTTTTGCTTTCTCGTGCTTGAGTTACAAACACGTGAGTTACGAATTTCGTATTTTGACTGCTAATTTACTTTTATTTTTTTGTTTACATTCAATTTGTTTGCAATTTGCGAGAATTTTAAACATTTGAAATGCCTGGAACAAAAACGCTTGGGAAAGTCAAACGTCGTTTAATTCGTAAAAACACTTCAGTAAATGCTGAGAGTGAACGAGTTGATGTCAGTGCATCTAAAAAGAAAATTGAGAAGAGTGAAGTATCTTTTAAGGACTATGAAGATAATTTTTCAGTTGAAACTCAAAGCAGGTATGTTATTATTGACTTAAATATGCGCAATGATATTTTCAACAATATTGCAAAATGCATATATTGTGATAGATCTTTCTGCTTTGATGTTGCTGAAAATAAAAAAGTAGTCGCAAAGGCCTTGCTACCATGTGTCAGCAACTTGCAATTTGTGGATCTGGTCATTCTTCAATGACTTAAATCCCTGTCAGATGGATTAAGTAAATTTGAGGTTTGTTTATGGCATGAGGTGCATTGGAATTGGCAAAAGTGCAGCTCAGATATTTTGTGCACTGATGAATTTACCTCCTCCCCCCAGCTAAATTTGAAAGACTGTATATGCCAATTTTTAAAGCGTTAGAAACTGTTTCACCCGTTCAATGGTTAACTTTGGGAGGGGGGTTTTTTGAGAAAAATGCCCAAAAGACGGCGTTTCCCACGGTTTACTTCCCCTTTTTGAAGCTGATTGATGGCCCCATACATCGGCGGACAAAAAAAACAGGGAGTCGTTGATCCCCGCTGAAGTATGGGGATGTTCGTGGAAAATCCCTAAACACGAATAGTCTCCCTTTCTTGGGGAAACATGTTTTCTTGCAGAATCAATGCAGTAATTAAAATTTTTTCAGTTCAAGAAAAATTCAAAATTTATTTTTTCATTTTTTTTAAAAAAATATATTTCCTTACAATTTAAGCTGCTTCTACCTAGATTTCATCTTCAATATTATTAAAAGCGTTGAGAAAAATAGCACAAAACAGTGGTGATAATAAACATTTCAAAAAAAAAATTAAAAATCTTATATCTTTGAGAAAAAGGTACAAAAAAATAACCCAAATTTTAAATTTTTTAAAAAAAAATTATTTATTTTTTTGATTTTCAGTAAATTATTAAAATTTTATAAAATTTTTTAAATTTTTTTTTAATTCATTTAAATGCAGAATTTGGTACAGACCGGTGTTTAAAACAAAATAGTCAAATTAGAAATAAAAAAAAATATGATTCATCAAAAATTGCACATAATTATAATCAAAAACACAAAATAAAATAAAAAGCAAAATTGCTGATCTTGTTCTATCATAATGTAAATTTCAGACTTTCTAAAATCGAAAATGGTAAGTGTAAAAGCTCTTACAAGTATTCACACATCTGCATATCAATAAACATATTGTATAAATAAACTATGCTTTTTGGAAACTTAATTGTTACTAAATTTTTAAATTGTTTTTTTTTTAGAACACCCCCAAAAAATCTTAAAAATTTAAATCCTTTTAAAGAAATTTTGTATATATTTTCCCTAAAGGAATGATACATTTGATGTATAATTGAATTTTTTTTATTTTCTATAATCCATGACATTGTGATCATTGAATTCATAGTACTCCGAATCCCAAGATTAAATCTACATTTTATTAACAAGCCTTTTAAATTTAAAAATCTTTTTTAATTTGATCTAATTCTTTTATATAAGCTGAAAATTATTATAAAACATTTCTGTGGAAATAAATGAGATGTATAGCAGTTGGGGTTTTTATTATGCTATAAAATGGGGAATATTCAAACCTATAAATTTGACCCTTGTTGTTGTGGCATTGTAGTCTCTACATTTTTTTATTGAAAAATGGTCACGATTAGAGGTTCCATTTGTAGCAGAGCTGATACGCATTAAATCAAAATCCTTACGTTGCGTGGTGTGGAAATAAAATGGGGGTTCAAGCCCCTTCTTGTTCTTGTTATGATCGTCATTTAAATTACGGGTCCGTCTTATTACTTTGACCTAATAGAACTCATAAATGAAATATTAATAATTTATCAATTTGCCTCGTGCCTAAAATAAATTCTTTAAATGTCTTAGAAATTTCAAATTACTTTTTTCCAACTTAAATAAATGGTTTCATTAGTAAAAAAGAAAATGCTTTTTTTTTAGAATATTTGACAGAAAAAACGCAAACAATAAGCTGATATCAAATAAAAAATATTATTAAAACCAACATATTTAAGTTGTCGGGACCCATGTATCTCGGTAAATTTTTTTATATAAAAAGGATTATATTATTCTTATTTATAATTGTTTCTTTTTGCAGTAAGGAAAAAGGGGTCTTTTTAAACTTTTCATCTTTTGTACAAAGGTTATATTCTTAACCTTTGAATAATCCTTACTTTTTTTTATTTAAATTTCAAAGAATTGCCTAATATTGGTTAAATTCTAAGATTACTGCTCTGTTTTTTGTGCGATAATGAACTGACTTTGGTGTGTGTTTTTTGTGCATAAGATAGAGTCAATACATTCTACGAAACCAACTCTTTCTACCAACATTCAAAACAATTACAAAACCTTTCCTTCTTAACGCACAGACTCCACAGTCGGGTTATAGATAACTGCCCAAAAATTTTTTTCTTTGTTTCTTCAAAGAAGGAAGACTTTAGCTTCAATATCACCCCCCGCTTCGTTTGGACGTCCCTAAGTCGTGCCCCTAACCTTTTTATCGCTGCGGACCGGTAAACTTTTGATAATTTTACCACGGCCCGCTGAGGGGCGACACGTTGATTGTTTATTTTTTTTGATTTTTTTGATTTAAATTTTTAATTTGTTACATTTAAATATGCCTTAAGAAAAAAATATAGTTACACCAAAAATGAATAAAGTGATTTAATGTGGAATATAAAGTGATTTCCGAGGAAAGTTGCGTCGAGAGAAATGCCCAATTTAAAAATGGCAATAATTTAATGTTTTTGGTGGCCCGGCACCATTTGATCCGTCCGGTACCAGTCCGTGGACCGGGGTTACCCGGGTCACTCCCTAAAGTGACTGGGTTCTTTCCCTTTTTTCAAAAAAACTAACACAATATCAGTTACCTGAAGGTTATTTTTATTCTCCCGATAACGTGCGCAAAGTAGGAAAGGAAAAATTTTTTGAAGGGCTTGGTTGGGATAGTTTTATTTATCCTTGTACGACAATTTCTTTGAAAAGGAAATACTCTCTAAGATTTATTACGCCAACAAAAAAAAAAAGGAAGAATAGTTCTCCAGCTACTTGAAACAACTTTGGAAGATTTACAAAAGGCGATGTGGATATCTGGTTTTTTACACCAAAAAGGGATATGATAGTCAATAAAGATTATAGAACTAAAGCATCAGCAATAATCAAAAAGGGGCAATTATTCTTTGTCGAAAAAAATATTTTAAAACCTGCTTTCATGCTCATTAACAAGAACCATCTGATTCTGTATTCAGGTTTTAAACTTCAATAGCCTTAGAGCGCACCCGAACACTCCTTTCTTTTTTACTCCCTTCGTAAAAGTTGACTCACGAATAACTAGGCGGGGAAAAAAGGAACACACACACAAACACATTTTTTCTTCAATATAACTGTCTATTAACTACGTTCTGATTATATTTATTTTTTTAGATAGATTTTAGAGCATTTTGCAAAATTTTTTTTTAATTTTTATTATAAAAGGAAACTTACTTTTTTATTTTTTTTTAAACAGTAAATCCAACACTGTAGAACTTTAAAAAAATAATATATAAAAAAAGCAAGGTTTCATTTTGCTTTTAAGGTTTTATAAATCGGGGCATTTTCTTATGCTGAAGAACTCTTAATATACGTCTTTAAAAATTTTAAAGAAAAAAAATCGGAATTAATATTTCTGTTTCGAAATCATCTTTTATACATCAATTGTCATAATAAAAAAAGTCGAAGTTAGTTTTTGCATTTTTTAAAAAAAAATTCAAGGACTAAAATAGATAATTTTAAAAATCTGTAACGTATTTCTGTAATTTTTTTTTTTCGTTGCAAATATCTTTTTTTTTTTTCGTTTTTTTTTTTTTTTTTTTTATACAAGATTTAAAAAAGGTTTTTTTTTTTATGTTTTTATATAAAATTTTAAAAAATTTTTTTTTTTAAGCATAACGTAAGGTAACAATAAAAATCGTTTTTTTCATTTACATTGTTAATAATGCATAAATTTTTATCAAAATTGAATGCAAAATTGCTTAAAATTCTCCCCAAAAAACATTTTAAATTGTTTTTTCAGGTATAAAATTTAAAATGTAGAACTGAGTATTTTTAAATTTGGCGATGCATATAAAGAGGCTATGCGTGTATTAGTAACAAAACATGCATTAAGAAAATAGTAATTTATCCTTTTTATGAAAAAAATAATAAGAATCATTTAAACACACCGTACAGCGGCTCCTTTTATCACATCATCTTTGAAAGGTGAAAAGTCCTTTATGGGGTTGTTTGGGGGCATCCCAGACTATTTTTGTTCTTCGGAACAACCTCATCTTTAACCCCTGGCTTTAAATTTAAAAATTATCTAAATCACTTCCTCATTTTCTAACTCGCAATCAAAATCAGAATCATCAAAAATTTCGTCTTCTAAATCATCTAAAACTTTCTGAATCTTTTCAGTGGTAAATCTTTTTACGTTTAGGCTTTTTTTTTTTAAAAAGGGAAACAAATTTAATTTTAAAAAGAAATGATTAAGTAATCGAAATGACAAAATCCTTACAAAAAAAACTATGTACTCTCCCTAGTGAGATTTTTTAAACATAAGGGGAAAAAGGGGTTTTTAGATACGGTTGAAAAGGGGTTTCGTCCTCCCTTTTAAATAAAAAAAAAAGGTCAAGCAAATGATGTTCCCGGACTGTAATGGCCTCATCTGTTTCGAAAGCTGTTAAGAGGGGGCATTTGCGTGGCCGCTACGCCCAGGCCTCTTTTGGGGGCTGTTTCTCTTGGAATATCGGCCAGCCGTCCCCAAAAGGTTAACAGCGTTAATGGCTTATTGAAAATGAACACAGTATGAACATAGCAATTGCTCTTGATGGGACCTGGCAGAATTGAGGACACTCTTCGAAGAATGGCGTTGTAACTGCAACTTCTCTCGATAATGGAAAAGTCATTGATTTTGAGTGCATATCAAACTATTGCTTTGAATGCAAAAATACGAACAAAACCTGTGATAATTGCCAGGTAAACTATCATGGACTTAGTGTGTAAATGGAGAGTGAAGGAGAATTGCGGATTTTCAGTCGCTCCTTACCAAATTACAATGTTCGGTATGTTCAGTATCTTGGAGATGGAGATTCGAAGAGGGTCCTAAAAGTTCAAGAATCAAACATATACGGTGATGAATTTCCTGTTGAAAAACTAGAGTGCATCGGCCACGTCCAAAAAAGGATGAGAGCAAGACTGAGAGCCATAAAGAACAATTTAAAATCCACCAAGCTGTCAGAAATCAAACCAATATCTGGACGAGGAAGGCTGACAGATGCAGAAATTCTTCTGCTGCAAAAATATTATGGCCTAGCCATAAGAAGAAATGTTGGAAAATCAGTCGCAGATATGTCCAAAGCCATCTGGGCAATATATTTCCATAAACTGTCCACAGATGAAAATCCGCAACATGCTTTGTGCCCTATGGGAGAAGAAAGTTGGTGCAGGTACAATAAAAGCATTGTATCATGTGAAAAATACACCCACAAACATTCCCTCCCAGAAGTAGTTCTTTTTAAAATTAAAAAAAATTTTTAGAGACTTAACTGCAAAAGAACTGCGATCACTCGCGTGGGGTGTTCTGTACACCCCAGAAACAAGAAAATCCTCCCAGGATTCTAAAAAAATGCGCAGAACCTTGATTTTTTCTGTAGCTGCACATGTTAGGTCATTGAACCTTCAGGCCTGATGCAGTCCCTCTTTCTGAAACGATTGGAATGTAATGACCTTCAAAAGTTTATCTGGGGGGCTGAGAACTCCCGCGAGAAGTTGAGCATTTGTATGCAGTCTGCTCTGAATGTTTGGAAAATGATTAAAATATCCTTTTTCTACTTTCTACTATCATTATCTCATTAATTATAAAGTATATTTATTACTGGGATATACGTTTTATATACTGGTTTATGAAAAAATATAAATTATGTGTTTTAAAATTAAAATTTTGTATGTTCTCAGTTTATATTAATGTTAATCTCATTTGTATGCAATAAATTTAATAATTTTATTTGTATAACACAAAAAACATCTTGCACTTAATAAGTATGTATCATAATGACTTAATTTTATTTTCATAATTAAATACACGTGTTAAAAGTTTGGGGTGTTCTGTACACCCCGCGAGTAACGACGGTAGCAAAAACAGGCGCGAGTGACCGCGGGTTAAAATGTTTGCATGGCCAAACTCAGAACCCTAACGAAATTTTTAATAACTGTGTGTGAAATCGTGTGCCGAAAAACACTTTTGTGAGCAAAAGAACTTTGCAAATGGGTGTTATGGACGCAGTTATATGATTCAATGTAGGTGCATACACAAGGACAGAAGTATTAAAAGCATTAAAAATCAATCCAGGCATCAACAATTCTGAAGGACTTCGCAAAATTGACTACGTCAGAATTTGTGAAGGTGAGATGGCTGTTCTAAAAGCTACCAAAGAAGCCAAAACAACAAAAAGGCAAATTAAAAGGAATCAGGATGCTGTAGAACAGTCAATGCAAGATGAGTACAGTTCTAGAAGTTTTTAAAATACAAATCTTAGGTAAGTGCATCATTTTATTTAGTTTTTTTCAATTTTCTCAAAATGTGTTTTTTCAGTTTTTAGGTACATGTGTAGAAAAATCTATTTGTTATATTTTTTAATGAGAGAGAGAAACTTGGTATGAGCTTTTGTGTCATGATAATGTATTTAATGCTACTAATTTTATTTCTGAAATGTTAATATTTTTACTTTTATTGCTCAATTTCTAAAAAAAAATGCCATTTTTATCAAAATTTCAAAAAGTCAAAATTCAAAATTTTTAAAAAAAATTCTGTGCAAGGAAATATAAAAAGAACTATTACATTTAAATAAAAGTACAATTTTATAACTAAAACAGCATGTTTTGTGGTGTTATATGTTATAAAAGGAAAGATACATGTACCTAAAGAGGGACCATGTATCCGAAAACTTTTGGTGTGTACTTTTCGAATCCTTATATTTCTTAAAATATTTCATATATTTAATAATTTTATGTTGTAGTATGTTAAGAAAAATATATAGATTGTATGACACAAATTTTTTATTTATGGAGTCTTTCTGTTTTTGAAAATAATGTTCTTTCGAAAAGCCAAATTTTGCTCATTTTGTGTCATCGAGAACGTCCCGGTTCCCTTAAATTCAACTATAGTTTTTTTTCGAATTTGTTTCCAGATGCTATCACTCTTAAGCTTTACCGACACGCTAATATGAAGACATTGGACCTCTACGAATTCAAATTAAATCTGTCTCTCTACTTGGAGGGTTTGGAGTAGCGCTATTATTCAAATCCAAAACTCAACAGAAAGACTGCAGGTCACGAGTTCGCGACCATGAATGTTAGGTTACTGCGGCTAACTGTCAAGCTAAAAGCAATCACTATGACGTTGTGTTGCAGTTTGATGGAAAGTATTCAAGGTCAAATGCTATCTTGGCCGGTAGTCAAAAGTTAAGTGGTCTGACATCAATAATCCTCTTGTAGCTTCAATGTAATTCATTATTTATCAATTAGTAAATTAATCCCTAATCCAAAAGAATCCACCTCCAGTACACGCTAAATATTTTTATGAGTTTGTGGGTGTAAAGTTATTTGTTAGTTACTATGGTTTTACAGCTTTTATGAAAATCCCACAGGTTATTTTCACAAGCGAGAATTATGAATGCTTGCTTCTTTGCAAGAGTATTACAATATCGCGAACACAAATGGATGTTAGTACCGTAAAGATTAGGAATAAAATCATAATGTCATTAAAATTTTTACATCCATAGAAAATTTATATACAGGGTGTGCACAAAATAGTTGGGCAATTTCGTAGTTTAAGAACCCCCGAAATATTAAATGAAATTAACCCGCTTAAACCCAGATTAGTAGTAATATATCCGAAGTTTCTTTCTGGATGGCGTTAGTTGTCATATCCGACGCGATCTGTTAGCTAGCTCTAATTATTATTTCTTTTGCTTTCCGCTAATGGAAGCGTATAATGGTGCTGAAATGCAATTTTGCTAATCTGTCTTTGGTTTCATGAAAGTCATACTGCTGTTCAAGTATGGCGAAGTTTTGTTCTATAGTACAGGAAAAAAGTCCCAAAAAGAGATGCTATTATTTTATGGTATTTATCTGGACATGTTACAAGTTTTACTTATTTTAATCTTCAAAGAAAAAATGCTAAGTTACATTTTTCAACAGGTTTTCATGCATTATTACTACAACGAGGTTACACCCCACTTTATCGTTGAGATACCGGTTTGAAATGGCCATGTTCACTACGATCCATTTAATGGACCCCCATATCACAAGAAATATTCCGTTGTATCTCAGTGTATGGAGTTTTGTAAAATATCAAATGTATATTTGATATTTTACAATACATTTTACATTATACAATACATTTTACATTTTACAATACATTTTACAATATATTTTACATTTTGCAATACATACAATACATTTTACAATACATTACTTACATTTCCTGTTTCCATTCATGAATTAGAATCAAAAACTGGAACTGCAAATAATTTGATCGATGGAAACATTGTAACAAATCTGTGGCAAGAATCGATTTACCAATGGGGCATTTGTAGAATAACGAATGGAAACCACATTTGTGGTAAATGTAAACTTAGACTATTTCTCTATCTGACAACAATATGTACTTTAATTTATTGTTTTTGTATATTACACGTAATAAATCATTCTTTTTGCACAACTAATATGTAGACACCCTATATAGCTGACGGACAGTTATGCAAGATTAATATTATAGTAAATTTTTTATTTTGTGAAAACTATAGAGTTGTATTATTTTACTATACATCTGGATCTAAGAAGAAATGTGGACATTTCAGTAATGAATATTTGAAATATGTCTTACTCAATTTCCTATGTACCCCTTATTATTTGTGTACGTGATTTCAGAAGATATTTTCAAATGGAACAATAAAACCTTCTAGAATATAAGAGCACTTGAATAAATGCTTGTTTTTAAAAAGGAAAAATACATATATTTATTATTTTTTCCAGTTCTTGAAAGGTATGCCATACAGTCAACTATTAAAAACCTTATCATTAGTCGCTATTTGTTTCAAAATACTGAGCAGCTTAAAGAAGAATACTTTTACGAGGAGAGGACAATACAATTTTTTGCCTAACTGAATAAACTATGCTGTAAGACTGGGATCGGTAGAACATCGAGAGGGAAGAAACATATTGTCAATGAAACAAAATAACAAGGTTTTTCAGAGTCATTTGTATGCATTCCCTTGAACACTTAGGTATTGGCCGAAAACAGTCTTGAAATTTGGTAAGCGGTTCATAGAGTAGAGATCCGCTATACAAAATGAGTTTTGTGATAATCAAATCCCAAATGGTGTTGCAGAGAATTAAGGGTCGTTAAGGGGAATTATTTCCATTTTTAAATTATTAGATTTACAATCTTGAAATTTGTTACGCAGATACCTTTCGTAGCGTAGAGATTCGCTACAAAATGGGGTTTTGAGAAAATTGACTTCAAAGTGGCGATGCGGGGGCCAAAAGGACGTTCTACGTAATTATTTCAATTCTTAAACTATTAGACGTACAGTATGGAAATTTGGTATACGGGATTCCCCTTTCATAGAATAGAGATCCGCTAGAAAATGAGTTTTGAGAACATTGACTCCCAAGTGGCATTGCGGTGACTTTAGAGGCGTAATAGATAATCATTTCCGTTTTTAAATTATTTGACGGACAGTCTTGAAATTTCGTAAGTGGATTCCTTTCCGGGAGTAGAGTTCCGCTACAAAATGGGCTTTGTGAAAATCGACCCCGAATTAAGGGGCGTTATAGGTTATTATCTCCTTTTTTAAACTATTAGACGTAAAATTTCGAAATTGCGTCAGCAGATTCCATTCATTGAGTAGAGATCCGCTATAAGATGGATTTTGTGAAAATCGCTTCTTGTGGCGTAACGGGGGCTTAAGAGGCGTTAGAGATAATTATTTCCATTTTTAAACTTTTAGACGTACAGTCTTGAAATTTGATCAGCAGATTCCTTTCATGGAATAGAGATCCACTACAAAATATGTTTGGGAAAAATTGACCTCAAAGGGGCACTGGGAGGATTAAGAGGCGTAATAGATAAATATTTCCATTTTTCAAATATTAGACCCATCTGCTTGAAATTTAGAAGGTATGTTCCTTTCATGAAATAGAGTTCTTCTAACAAAGAGTTTTGCGAAAACCGACCCCCAAAGGAATTGGGTTGCGAGGTGGAAAGGTCAGTTATGGAAAAATTGCTGTTTTTGAATTTAACCCATTTACTTGAGATATGTTGAGCATGTTTCTTTAGTTGAATAGTGTTCCACTACAAATGGATTTTGGGAAATCAACTCCAGCGACAAGCGGGAGGAGTTATTGTGGCGTATTGATAGACAAAATTCCAGTTTTCGAACTACTAGGACTGTAATAAAAAAATTTGGTTCGCATGTTTCGTTTGTTGAATTGAAATCCTCTAACATCTCAACGGGGTTACGGGGCGTATTGATGATAAAAATTTTGTTTTTGATCTATTAGATTTAGACTTGAAATTTAGCATGCATATTTATTTTATGGAGTAGAGATCTACTGAAAGTTGCTTTGGTGGATATCTACTTGATTATTGGGTTATGTGAGCGCAAAAAATCTTTCTACTTCTATATTAGATATTAATAGAAATTAGGAATTATAGTTTCTGTCATTTTTATATCAAGAGGCGAGAGTTACAGTTATAAATATATTTTTCAATTGAATCGAATTCTTAATGCTAGTTATGAATAATTTATATATATGTAAACAGTATATATTTATACAACATTGTGAAACACACAGTGAAGCCGAGAGGGAACGGCTAGTTAACTATAAAACTCATTGTGCAGTAGCGATACATTTATAAGCGTATTACAGTGTAAATGTGATTTTTTTTTGTATTTTGTTTGTTTATACCTTCAGTAAATGAATAATATTTTGTTTTCGACTATTCAATATGTGCGTGCCCCCCTCGTAGTATTATCGTGCCCCTTAGGGGACGTGCCCCACAGTTTGAGAAACGCTGATTTTTTCCGCTTAGTTCCTCATGCAATATGACTTTTTTTAATGGGATCATATGAATCCATTGCTTTCTGCGGTAATTACAATTGTCGAAACATTATTAAACCTAGTGTCAAAATCTAAATAAAGAACATTTAAATGTTGAATATAGGTTAAAACATCGTTTTTCTGGAAGATTTTTTTTTGGCAAATTGAGAAAAGGGAAAAATTCATGGCATCCAATGTTATACTTCTTTAGCTTAATTCTTGCAAGAAACGCGGAAATGATGGTCTTTTCCTTAATGAAATGTATGCTGTCATCTTATAACTGCAAATTAATCATACTAAATTTAGTAAATAAATCTGCTTAACAGGTAAAATGAGGTTTAAATTTGATTAAAGTTTCTTTTAAAATTAACGTCACAATCCGGTTTAATAAAAACCACTATCGTAGACCTTGTATTTATGACCTCGAAAAATTATTTTATCGTTGATGTAGACTCTTTGTAAGTCGTTATAGACCCCTGCAATCTATATAGAACACTTGTGAATCACTATTGTAACTACTTAAAAGTAGGTACTTACCTATAAGACTTGTGTATATGGGTAATATAAGATTTATGTTAAGTTGAAGATTAAATAATTGAATTGATTGAAGTAAAATATACAATATTACTGAAATATGAATGCCATTTTTGTATAAAATTAAATCTGTATAAAAAGGCTAATAATCCACAAATACGATAAACTAATTTGGTAGTTTATTGCATTACGTGTTTAATAATTTTATCTGAAGCGGAAACTCTGCTTTGAGTCATTCTTGTATCCAGAAAAAAATGAAGTTAATTTTTAAAATATATTTTCCCTCAAGATCTATTTATAATAAAAAAAAATCAGTTTTTCTCATTTAATCAAGTTTAAGGCTTTTCCATACAAATGACTAGCCATTTGTAACCTTAAGAAATTTTAGTGTCCCATATCATATAGTATTATTCCATAAAATATACACATAACTTTATAGTGAACTCCTCTTAAGTTTTTACGCATCACTGTACATATTGTAATAACTTTCTCGAACGAAATGAATGAGAGATACTCGTATAATCGATTGTAGTATTGAATAATAATCCTTTAAATTGTGTCTAGACATAATATAGGGTATACAAATATTTCATTGTTTATAATCTTTTAAACTGTTCAGATTATGTGAACATGTTTATCATAACATTTATTAAGGTATTTATGGTTGAATTGCTTTAACACAACTGTGTACATTCTTCTTTGTTTATCTAAAACTATATTTGTAATTTTTTAATTGACGTAATATAACTTGAGTTGGAATGCAATCAAAATTTGTATTTCATCTAAGCAACTGTTTATTTTAAGAAACTTCTTAAGATACTATTTCTATACCTAATAAAACTACATTATTATAGAAAAAACCAAAAGGCATTATTTAAATTTTGTTGTTTTTGGTGATCATTCCAATAACATAGCAGCACAATAATCACAAATTGCAAAAATATCTAATAAAATTATATATTAATGCTATATAATTTTTTAGATTAAACTAAATAAATTAATAATTTACTAAGGTTAGTAAAGTATGCCTTTAAAGTATTATTTCTAATATATATCTAGAATTATTCCGATAAGGCTGAATTTCCGTGCAATTTATATCATTGTTAATGATTTGAATATAATCAATTACCGTATGTGGTTTCATGCAATTTAACTGCAAATATTACAGAATAAACCTAGACAAATGTTCAATTACTTCGTTCTAAATTTTGGAATACAGTTTTTATTGATCCAAGATAAGAATTTTTGTATTATTGAGAAAACGAAGTCATAATAGGCTATGGTCTTCACCAAAAGACCCATTTTCTCTTAGGAAACTAGTGACGCCTCAAAGGTCAAGTAGTTTCACATGAGAAAGTATTAGAGACTGGACACCCTGATATTTATGTTCTAAGGAAGGTTAACCTTTAAACTTCCTTGTGTGATCCATAGACAGTAAGGTGGCTGGTGCAGTTCCCACGCCAACCAACTTCTTTAAATTCCACCTCGTGAGGCGGCTAGGACCAGTCGTAGAATAGTTATCTCGGCTATGTCCAAACAGATGTGATTCTGCATCACGTGCCACTTTTGTGAGTGTGACGTATTCCACCGTTAAAGAGACACCTAAAGGGGAAACCCAGAGGCTCTCGATACCTTAAGTAGCTTCACAGACTCTAGACAGATACTTCTACAAGCTTCAATACTCTAAGCCAGGGTTACTCAACCTTTTTTTTCTGCCGGGCCGCATACATACGTAAGCTGTTTCACGTGGTTCGTAACATGATGATTAATGGAAGGGAGGGGGAGAAATGCTTTAAGACCATGGTAACATAGAAAATTTAAAATGTAGAATATTGTTCAAAATATTAAAACTCCTATTTTAATTTTTTAATAATTTTTATTTTTTATTATCTTTGTCACTGAATTTTTCTCAACTAGAAGAATTTAAGAATCACACCTTCACAATTTCTGCAACCGTAAACAGTTTCATAAGATTACCAATAATATAATAAATTTCATAGTGTGCCTTTGTTACCGCTGTGACATTACCACTGACAAAGCATTTTTTGCTGTAGTAAAGATTATTTAAGAAATTTTATTTATCACCTCTCGAAATCGATCTTCGAGGAAAAGTGTCATTGAACGATTCCTTTAATAGATTTTGAAATGCAACACTTTTGTGACAAATCAACAATTACTGATCCCTGCTTGTTTTTCACTACAAAATAGTCAACTTCCCGATCGTCTTGAAACAACTTATTTTCTTTAAATATTTTTCGCTTGCAAGATATGAAAGATATTTAAAAATTAATTCCACTCATAAAATGGTCGCTACTCCACTGTTGGCTGTTACACCTAATCAGAAAAAGAAAATATCAATTCACATCCATACGACATCAACAGTAAAAAGCAAAATTGATATATTTGATTTCTAAACAAATAATTTACCTCCAAATTTTCATTAATAAATTAATTTCTCAGAACAATGGGCTATAACCTGACCATTTCAAAAGGCCCAGTGAGCCGCAGGTTGAGTATCACTGTTCTAAGCGATGTCTCTCACCGATCGACTTCCAGCAAACTCTAATGGACTCTCTCTCAGATTGGCTTTCACACTCACTGTAACCTATCAAAGCTTACATTTACGGACATTCCAATGCCTCCTTAACACCGCCTTTATTAGGGTAATCCAGCCTCAACAGCACTGCGTCTTAGCAGCAGTAATCAGAGTCGTGACAATGTAAAATGCATCCTAATAACTTTTAAAATTATGTCAAGACTAAGGTGATTATTCTTATTGTGCTATTTTTCTACACAATGTTTTGAAGGTAAGATATCATATAAAATATTTTTGAGTTTGAATGACAATTTCAACACTTACTTTGAGGTAAATGTTTTGTTCAAAGAAGTATATAAAAATGTATAATGGAGAAAGGGGTAAAAATATCGAATTAGTTTCAAGTAATTTATATAAATATATAACATCATATGTAAGATATGTTCTTCTGCCAATTTACATAAAAAATAATAATTTCTTAAGATTGTCTCTCGTTGCAATTGTTAATATTTATTTTTAAAGCTTTGACATTGACGTGGCTTATTTTCATTATTCTCTTAACTTAATAGTCATTATGCAATTTATCCTGATATTTAAATGCTTGAAAAACACAAAATAGTTAAAGGATGCATATGCCATCTAACATTTCTAAATGTAATTTGTTAAATTGAAATGTAAAATTTAAGTTCATAATTTTTAATTCAGCTATCTATATATTCTAAGACCGGAGTGTTTAGGAAAAGAGATACAATCATGCTTAAATTATCATTCATTCGTTCTATGATTGTTATAAGAATTTATTCCTGGTAAATCCAATAAATATACAAAAACAGGGGTCTGGTCATTCATCAATTATTATGAAATTTTATATAATATATATTAAAATATAATTTTATATATATATATATATATATATATATACTTTAAACTTGAAAAGATTCGCATTCAAATGAAATGTACCATCACCGTCTTATCTTCATCTAAGTTACAAGGTAGATCAAAAAAAGTTCCCAGTAGTCTTTGGTGAAGCAAGACATCGAAACAAAGAAGTCTGTAAGTACGCAAATATTAACGCCCTATTAAAACCGAGGGTTTTAGCGACGGCCCCTTTTAAATTTTTTAACCATGGTCTAATAAAGAGGACAACACCTGAGTTGGAGCCCCACTCTACTAACTACCACACCACAACATCGGGAGGACGTTTGAGCTCTCGGCATATTTAGCTTGCAACACTCCCTTACACATCTGATCTTCAGCAGTACTAGGCTGGAACTCATGACGCACCGTCCACGAATTCGTTCCCTTGACCAATAGGTTACCGCGGCCAAACAAAAAAGTCTGTTTAAAATAAGGCAGATTCGTATCTAGAGTTAAACTATATCAAGTCAGTAGTTTGTTTGAATATAAATGCTGAGATCCCAAATGGTGTGTTTACTTAAATATATTTTTCTTTGATTTTTCTTCTTATTTTATTTCCTTATGTGAATATTTATAAATGATCATATAATGAGTGATGAGATAAATCTTAACGTCGTAGATAGAAATACATGTTGTTTTCCTGGTTATAGAACATACATGACTCAGAATTTCAAGTAAAAGAAAGTAGTAAAAAAAATTTTCCAAATGGATTTTTAAAAACAGATATTCCCCCGGGGGGAGCAGTATGCACAAAAACAAAATGTAACTTCCCTTTTGTCCTTAAAAACCCTCAGGGGGTTATTCTTTTGGTACGGGGGCACAATCCCCATACCCTAGTGATCTTTCCCCTTTCCCAAGGGGGTTTTCTATTTTGGAAACACGGTTCCCAAAAGGGGCCCCGGGGATCCTTCTCTTTTTCGACCCCCCATCTCGTCATCCAATTTTTTTTTTTCTTTTCCCGTCCAGACCACAGACCTATGAATGTTTGGCGCAGTATAGCCAAAACTGGCTCTTGCGCCATAAAATACCAAACTCAACTCAACTCAACCCTTAAAAAAGAAGTCCAATTACTATTATTATATTTTTTAGGACCATTTGCTCCCATTTATTAGGAGCATTAAGAAAATATACCCTTTTTTTATTTTCAAATTAATGGGGCTTCTATTTTAGGAAAACTAAAGACTGATTGATAGCACTTCAAATAAACTCTTAGAATTATCTACGAGTATTAAATCTGTTACAGACCAATTGAAACATTATTAAACATGTTTGTTACAACAACAAATGATTTAATAGAACATAGGATACATAAAATTCTATATTTAAGTATTCAACTACCTTAAAATTATGGATTTGGTTAAACATTAACAAACAATGTTTTATGGTTTTATAGATTATTCTGTCATTGTTGGTAGCCACCGACCAGAAAAAAATGAAGCTCTTTTCATTTTCTTTTCGATGTTTCTCGTGTTCTTTTAAAATTAAAATATGTTTTATTACTTTATTTAAGTGTTACAAAAGAGTCCTAATTCGTATTTCTTTTAAAGTGTGTTTTTGAAACTAGTCAATTTCAGGATATTTTTTTTCAGATGTATTATATTTTATCCCACGAACATGTTACTAAGTGTTTTTCATTGTAATCTGTTTGAAATTGAAACAAGTAGTTTATTTCCATAAAGTATTCTAAATACTTATATTTCTGAAATGGAACATAGACATTAGATTTGTCAAAAAAAAAAGAAATCTGACGTGTATTGACGTGTACTTGACGTGATACGCCATTTAATGATGACTTCTCCGGAAATTATTCCAGCTGTATAATGTTCAACATCGAGGTATATATTGACATCAATATTTACAATTTCTCTCAGTCCAGTATTTTTAAACAAGAACTTATCTTGATTGGAAATTCAATGTGTGCTTGGCTTAAAGTCTAATTTCCCTCTCAAGTATAAAAAAAACATTCATTCTTGAAACGATTCCCTCCCAAAGGTGAATTATATAAATAAAGTATAAAACTCATTCTCGTCTTCTGAAACGACTAATTGAAAAGCATGTTTCCTGCTGGAGAAAAAATCAATGTATGATAAGCATTCATTACCTACGGACAAAATATTAAACATTGAATTGCACACTTATTATTACCGATTGGATACAAAAACTGAAAAGTTATTTAGATCCTCCAAACAAATTTTTAAAGTCTTATTAGTAGATAACTCACAAAGAGTCAGCTTTAAAAGGGAATTTTCAGTACCTAGAGGATTTTCAAAAAATACTAAGAAAACCGAGGTATTTGATCCACACCATATTATTGGAAAAATAATCCGAAGTCGTTGTGAATCCAAATGTGAAAGATGTATACGACCTTGTATGTGTCCAAAAAGGAAAACCTGGAAAATTCATAAAACTTTTTTATGAAATGCACAAAATTCTAATGACAGTTGTTTTGATCTCATTTTAATGAGTCTTAAAACTCTTAAATTTTTCGAGTGCACGGATATATGTTAAGTGTCCTGAGACACCTTTATGAGCCTAATTCCAAAGGAAACGGTTGAGGTACTTTCGACACTAATATCGGATGCATACTTGACCGTAATGCAATTCAACGATGGGTGCTATAAATGAATTGTTATTATTTTAGAAAGTAAACAAATTTAAGACTACTGTGGGTAGTTTAATTGTAAGCAGATTTCTCAAAGTAGATGAAAACATAACTATTGATTCATCCAGTACGACATTCCAGACCAAATGCAAATTACAAGAGAAACCTCTTTTTTGTAAAACAAAAATTAAAACTATCATTTGTAAAAAAGTTTTTGTTTTAAAAATGTTACAAAAACAAAATTGTTAAAAAGAAAGATAATTAACGAGTTTTTTTCTTGTCTCTTGAATACTGCAAATTTCTTAGAACAAAATCAATTAATTTATATTATATAAATTTTTCGTCCTTATTTAACAAATTTTTTTAAGTGATTTATTTTTATAACTAGGATAAATTCTCTGTTTTTTTTTATTTTTTATTTATTATTTTTTTTATCTTTTAACAAAAATTTAAAATGACGTTTTTGAAAAACTGTGGATTTGTTTATAAAACGATTTTTAAATAGCGGGCAATAATTATATATAAATTCCCATTCATTTTTTCCAATTTATGTAAGGATTGTTTTTTATATAATTGCAAATCTGCACTCGTATAGTTTAAAATAAAAATCTGAAAAATATAAGATAATCCTGATATTTCAATTTAAAAAAAAATAAGCTGCATATAGTCAAATATTTAAAATACCGTAAAATCTGGTGTATATCACTCACCTATACTTTCAAGCGATTTTATTCAATTCCTACTATTAGTTCACTCTCTCCCTATATACATTTATACATATATAACTTGCTGAAATTTTCAATCGTTAATAAAATATTTTCTATTCATCCTCTCAAGTTCAAAGGCATATTTTTCCCTT
>BMAV01023672.1:0-91987 GCA_019973955.1 Trichonephila inaurata madagascariensis
TTTTCAGAAATCTAATTTAATCACCCTTTTTTTCAATTAATAAAGTTAAAATATGTTTCCTATTTATTGAAGTTTGTTTACGAGAGCTAAAAAGGTAAATTTGGAAAAAATGCCAAATTTCGCCTTTTTTTAAAAAAACAAACATTTTTTGAACGCTTTTTGTTCCAACAGTAAATAGTATGAATTTTCACATTTTATGTTTTCCCACCTACATTCTCATATTCCAAATTAAACACAACATTGAACATCCCAAAAAATGTTTTTGGTATGTGATCGTTAGGAAGACTCTGATGGAACTAAAACTATACAATCACGTCTTCTGTCCTTCAGGGTCAAGGTGGTACAGATTTTACAGATTCTAATTTCCAAGAATTTCCCATCTCCCTCTAACTTTAGATGTTGTGTTGAACTTCAGTCACAGTCATTTCGAAAAATGTGTGGTGTTAAACACAGAGACGGCACCATGAAAACGACATTTTTATCAAGAGCAACATCAGAATTTTCTGACTGTAATGTACAATGCATGAAGCAGTGAAACATTACAAAATATTGCTATCAGAGTTTTAATTTTTTTTCTTCTATCTTCATACCTCAATTATCCCATTTAGAACAAATAAATGCGTTATGGCATCAATAACTCTAAAACAATTGACAAAATTAGAGACATTTCTCCTTAATGTACTTGCAATTCTTTAGCATAAGATATACATAGTTTGTTTTTGTTTAAAAAGCTGGGAACGCGCGAGAGAGAAAGCTAACTTTTCTAAGGTATAGTGATTGAAAAAGGGGGAAGAGTTTTATACAAGCTTACACACACACATTGTATGTTTTATAATTTACATTAGTTTTCTCTTGAGAAACTTTATTTTATAATAATCCTCAGCCCTCCACGAAATCACGTGAAAACTAATTTCTCGTTTACCCACCTATCGGAATAAAACCATTATCATATATTTCCCCAAACTAAAAGTCCAGAGTTTCTAAATTAAGGATTATGCAATCATGTTCCTCCAGAGTATCTGAATTAATCAGAATAACTCGTACTGAATTATATGATTTTAATAGCTTGCGGTCAGCCATCAATATAACTAGACGAGATTTCTAGGGGGGTTTTTTTATTAAAATTTTTTGGAATGCCCCAAATGTTTTCCCCGTTTTTGTTTTGGGGTTTTTCCCGTTGCTGTTGTTTGTGTGTAAAAAACATGTGGAACCAAAATACCAAACATCCTGATCCTTTCATCAGCTGCAAATAAATTAACTAATTCCATTTTCTGCACAATGTCTTAATTCAAATGTGCACACACATATATATATATACATACATATGGGAGACCGAGGAAATTTTTGTTGTTTATTAATTTATTTTGAAGGATAAAAAAAATTAACTTTACATGAAGTGTCAGAGTAGTCCTTTTTGGTATTAAATATATTACCATTTAATTTTTCAAATAAAAAAAGAGGATAGTTTTATTTTTTCACAATTTTAACAAACTGTCAAATTGCCCCAGTACTGGGGCAAGTTGACAACACTGACTAAGTTTGAACATATTCTATCTTTTGATGATAACTGTGTTTTTACATCTTACAAAGTATCAAACTAAACGTAATGTTGAAGTGTTTAGTTATGAAGCTAATAATAGTCACAAATAAAAGTGCCATTTTCATAATTGGAACATTCCTCATACGACCACTCTTGTCATTTACAGCACTGGATCCATTTTTTGTTGGAGGGTCACAATATTCTTCTTCACAAGCGTCACATCTTATAACACCATCCTTTGAAGTTGATGCAACTGGACTGTTTGGCCTGGATTTTATAGACTTAGGCCTACACGAACTTAATTTTTTGGTACTCCCATTTTAGCTTCCCGAGCTAAAAAGGGAGTACAAAAGAGGGTTTTCCTAGTTTTCTGTTCTTCCTTCTGCTTGTCCCTTTTTTCTTTAAAATTTCTTTTTAAAGGGTGTGCTTTTTAAGAATGCTTGAGCCCCACTTTTTTTCTTTTTTTTTTTCTCATATTGCTTTTTGGGAAAAAGTTATAAAAAAAAACACTAAAAAAGGTTTCTTTGATGCATCGGAATTAATTTTTGCCATAAAATTCTGGTTTTTCTGAGGGTTTATATGTTGGTTTTTTACCAAAGAGTTCGAATATATATATATATATATATATATATATATATATATATATATATATATATATATATATATATTTAAATATATATAATTTCAATCACAAAAACAGGAATCAATTTTAAAAAAAAAATTAAAACAAAAATGAATCCTATAACAAAAAAAAAACCCTTTCCGAATAACAATGGCGAAATATAAAAAAAGACAAAATTCCAACGTTTTCAAACAAAAAAAAAAAAAATTTTTATAAAATAAAATATATAAAAATACCCAAGTGAAAACCCTCGGACTTAGGACCGATAAGGGGTTAACTAGTTTGATCCCCAAACCCTTTCAAATTAAAAACCTTGGAAAATTTAAATTTAAAAATACCCAATTCTAAAATTTTTTAAAAAATTTAAAAAATTTTAAAAAAATTAAAAAATTTAAAAAATTAAAAAATTTTAAAAAATTTAAAAAATTTAAAAAATTAAAAAAATTTTAAAAAGTTAAAAATTTAAAATTTAAAAAAATTTAAAATTTAAAAAAATTAAATAGATAAAATTAAACCTTTAAAACTTAAAAAATTAAACTATTCGAAAATTCGCATTCTAAAAAGATATTATATTGGAAATAAAAAATTCAAAAACAAATATTAAAATTCTAAAAAAAAAATTGCATAATGTAAGTGAACTCTCAAACAAAAAAGATGGCCTTCCATCCTTAGGTAAAAAAAAAATTTTAAAAAAAAAGGGGTTAAATTTAAAAACCAATTTTTTTTCAAAAAATGAATAGCGTAAATCATTAAAAAACTCCCCAAAAAAGCATTCTATCAATAATTCAATTCACAAACTCTGAAGGGATTTTTCTCTCATATTTAATACAACAATTACCTGCCCTATTTTTTTGCTCACAACACCCACTAATGCCATGTCAATCTAAATGATTCATAATCTCACACAGAGTTCAATCATTTGGTTTTAAAGATGAAAACCAGATTGCTAAAAAAATTTTCGATTGGTCATAAACGTTTGATTGGATTAAAAATTTTTAAAAAGTGTGTCGTGTAAATATTGGTCTATGTGTATACTATAATGTTTTTCCTGTTTTGGAATGCTCTTTTCAAAACGGGACCACTAACAAGCTGATTTTGTGGACCTAATGTTGTGTGGTGGATTTTTCATTTATGATTTTAAAAAATTTTTTTAAGAAATATTTTTGATCTAGTTTTTTCTCAAGAAGTTGATGGGATAATAAATTTTGTATGAAACCAAAATATAAATTTTTTAATGTTTTTGGGAATTTTAATTTTTGTAGGTTAAATTTTATTTTTTTCATAAAAAATTTTAAAAAATTATATTTCAAATATTGAAATATGTACAGCTTTTTGGTTCGGTATTTTTTATGACATTGAAGTTAAATGCTTCCTTTTATATAGATATTGCTATATAATTTGTTGTCAATAATTTTTAAATCTAAGTCAAAAAATTTCCCAATTTTGCTGGATTTAAAAATTTGTCTGTATTAATTTTAGGTATTCCGGGTAAAAATTTGTTTAATTTTAAACAATGTCGCGACCTATAACAATTAAATCATCTATGAATCTTTAAAAAGATGCAAGATGGTTCATTTCTTGGAAATTTTATTCATAGTAGTGTAAATACAGGTTAGCGAGACTGTTACTTTGGGCCAATTTTAGGCAATCCTTTTTTTTTGTTTGAGAGTTCGTTATCCAAAAAAAAATAAAATTTTTCCTGTATTACAAAAAAGGGTTTGTGTATTGAACTTTTTAAAACTAATATAACCCTTCAAACCATATTTCTCATATGCATCTGAAAGTACCTAAATTATATCTTCTATTTTGATGGAATTAAATAAATCTTCGAAATCAAATCCGTTATCACTAATTACTACAAATTACCACTACTATTTTATATTTTAAAACCCACCACCATTGCTGTAGTAGCCTGTAACTTCGGAAAGTGTTGCCAAGGTGAAACTCAATCGAACAGTTTCCGGCCTTTTAAAATTTAAATGGTTTGAATCTAAGATATTGAGGATTTCATTTTTTTACCCTGGTTGGGGGTTTTTTTCTGGGGGTAGAGATGTGGTTTAGTGGGTGTGACAAAAATGCCCTTCCCCCTGGTGCCCCTTTTGAACGACACATGCCCCCCTCCCAAAGCACCCCTGGGCCCCCGAGAAGCGCAAGGTCGAAAAGGGGCAATCACACAAACAAGCTTTTGCAGGGTTTTAAAAAAATAGACAACTAATTTGTTTAAAAATTTTTTGAAACATGGGAGAAAAAATGATGGCTCGTCATCTTGCCCCATGTTTCGGATCGTCATCTTGCCCCGACTATCTGTTTAAAAATATTCTTTTTCATTGCCATGATGGAAGGCGATTAATTGGCATTTATTGTTGGTGATATGTAGTATTTAAACTAAGCTACTCATAAATGTTAAAGAGAAATGATATATCTTCCCTGAATTTTGTAGCAGAGCTTTTTTTTACACAGGCATTTAAAAATTATATCGGGGGACCGTAAAAAATCAAACTTCACAGCTAACACAAAAGGGGATTTTTAGCTTCTCTATACTATTGTTTAACGAACAGCCAATAGGAGAGACAGTAGTGTCCGGTTAAACCTTCCACCTAGTGGAAAACGGAAAAATTAAGACATTCGTTATCTTGCCCCGGTCTCCCTTATAATATAAATATATTTTTCCTACGTGAAAAAGATAATTATATACAAAAATTCAAAAAAAAATTATATCCATATATATATATATATATATATGGATATAATTTTTTTTTGACTCATTCCAAAACAATTTTTTTTATAATTTTATTAGTTTTCTGTTCATTTCACGTGTAGCCTTAAGCCTAATATTCTATAGAGCTTTCTTGTACTATTATGTCGAAAATTTCTGCTGAAGGGAAAGGTTGGGATCCAACAAAGCAAGGTTTAACCCTATATCATTTTCCTAAATCAATGACAGCTTTAGAAATCCTAATAGGTATCCTTTTTAGTTCTATGATTCTTTCTTTATATTTTCTTAATAGTTCCATCTTTCAGGTTCTTGGGGATTTTCCTAATAGTTTAGCTCCTATTTGTTTTGGGATTTATTAGTATAATCCATTATAATTATATATATATATATCGTATAATTTACCATATTCTTATTACTTAGTAAGACGATCATATTCAGAAAATTGTGACTGTGTCGATCTACTTAAACTAATGGGAAAAAAAATTAACTTTTTTTATTCGTCTCAATGTAAATTAAGACACCATGAGTGACCACTGTTCTTTAAATATAATGATCCTTTCAAGTATTTCGGACAGTTCTAAATGGAATGATTTTGAAAATTCCTCATGTTTGTGATTTTAAGAATGTGGAACAGTTTTTTATGTATTAAAATTTCTATTTGATTTGATATAAAAACAATACAAAGGCTTTTTTTCCCCAAAGTTTCTTTTTTGTAGAAATAGGTATGGGGGGAGAAGCAGATGTTTCCCCCATCATTTTCTGGGGAGTCTATCCAATGTCTAGGGTAAAGTAGAATCTTCTGCAATTCGTCCAGTAAATCGATATCATTTCACTCTTTGAATCGAAAGTTGGGTTTTTTTTTCCTTTTCATATGTGTTTTGTCTTGTTTAAATACTTTCCACTTACATTCCATCCACTTGCATTCTCGTTTTCAACTATCTCGTCAATAACTAATTAGCGATTTCCATTAGGTTGATTAAATAAGCAGAAAGTGGCTTTGATTTTGAAAGAAAACAATATTAAACAATTAATTTGATTCAGATCCCGAATCAAATTCCCGATAAATAAGTGAAAGTAACAGATATTCATTTATTTTTTTTATCTTTTGTACAAATTAATGTTTTTTATAGCATATAATGATTTTAATAAACATTTTGGAAACATCTAAATTTAACTTGTTAGGAAACCGACACATGTCTTATAAATTAAAAGTTTTTCGGGAGTTATTATTTTATTTTTAATTTTTTCTGTATCAAATGATCATTGTAGCAAACTCGTGAAGGCGTTGTTTCGATCGAGTCGTATGTTCGAGTCCTAGTGTGACTTAAGATACGCCGTGTGGAGAGCTGATATGTATAAAATCTGTAGAGGTTCAAACTTGTCACTGGTCTCTTTTTGAAATTTGGAGAGTGATGTGCCTACTTGGTTATCAACTCATTAACTTGTCGTAGTGCACAATTATAAGGTCCACACTCTCGTGTTATTTCAGAGCCCAATCAATTCTTTTAAATTGAATACTGAAACGATGTATTATATTTTCAAGAATTATGTTATCCCTCTAAGTATTAATATTGACCTTAAAAACTTAAGAAGTACTTTTGTAAACTCACTCGAACCCGGCGTTCATACACAGTGATTTCACGATTATGTTTTCTCAGGTCAGAATGGAATAACTCAGTCCTACTCAAAATCATTCCCTTCCACACTCTTATTTACAAATATAACAGGACTTTATTACACACTTTTAAAATAAACTATTATTATTATTTAATTAAAATACTCAGTAGTAGGTGAACTCGCAACAGGTCGCATAACTTCGATCACTGTGTTTCTGTCTCGAGTGTATTGGCGTAAGCATCACTACAACCTTGCATACACTCGCTTTCGAAGTGCCTTCTACATTTGGGCTCTAACAGTATTAAATGATTCTCAGAACATGTTATTAGAAGAGTTTATGGGATTTTTTATTTCAGTTTATATAAAGGTGATGGGGGAGAAGTTTTAAAAATTTAATTTTCTTTTCAAGAAAACTCTCGATTAAAATATCTTACACATATTTTTTTATTTTCTTACTAATTAAAGGAATCCATAAAATTTTTCATTTATAGCTTGATGCTCAAGATACTTATATATTTGCTCCACGTAGTAGTGACTTAGAATAACGAAACATTGAAGGAAATCAAACCTAAATGATATGCCAAATATATAAATGTAAGTTTTTTAACAGGAAAATTTCACAGCACACATGTAAAACGTTTGATTGAAGACATTATTTCTGACTATTTCCACATTAACTCTTTATACCTGATTTCCTAAAAAGTTTGTTTACACTTTTTCTATATGTGCAAAACATTTAACATACATAATGTCATACTGTTGACATAGCATTCTGGAAACAACTTAATACTTCATTGAGTGAATTTATGTTAAAAGGTGTACTCTCTTTTTCTTTAAAATTTAATATATAAGTGTGACGTACATATATAATTTATACATGCAACTTTTTACTGTTTTCTAAAAAATAAATATGCATAATACAAAATATGTATACATTTAACAATTATGACTGCAGCCAAAAATACTTATATGTACATATACACAAATGTATGCTAATTGTAATATAGGCAGGCACTTATTTTATACTCCAAATATCTCCAAATATAATGTTAACATACTTAACACTACCTAAATATAGTATTATTACTTACCATTTCCCTTTGAGTTTTACCAACTGTAAAATAATTTCATCGCAGATTTGGAGGTGTTAGAATGTAAAATCTTTAATCTAATTTTTGATGTTTTGGGATGGGGGCGAAATCTTCCTGCATTGGAAAAAGTAATCATTTTATCAACGGCTACTTGTTTCCCAACAGTTCATGCATGCTTCACTCTAGTATCTCTGAAAGTACCCCCTTTTTAAAAGAAACCCAAAAGCATTCCCCGCTAAATAGTTAAAAATTTACAATGTATATTTTTTTTACCATTTTTTGATTATACGCGTGTCTTAAAATTTGGGTTTTGCAATGGATATTAAATTCAAATACCTGTGAACTGGGAAGTGCCAAACAAACAAATAATTTGATATTCAGAAAACAGAAACTCCAAATTTTTTTGAGGGTTTTTTGAGATAAATAAAATAGTAATTTCCATAAAAAAAAAAAATCCAAATTTCAACAACATTGAAGCAAAAATTGTGCAAAATTTTTAACTTCTCTATTACATTTATATACATACATATTCATTCAATTTTCATTCATTTTACTTTGTAGGAATTACAATTTTTCTTTTATACTTTTTTTTTTTATAATAATATATATATATATATATATTCATGAAAAAATTAAGTTTAGAAACATGATTTTCATATAATTCTAAATTTTATCACTAAAATTGACAGAATTTGTATTTTATATATTTCGAAGAACATATAGCACTTTTTAATCTTGGTTTTTTTTGCTTAGTTTTTGAAATTACTGGATCGAAACGTTTAAGTTCGTAGTCCAGTGTGACGGGTTCAAAAAAAACTATTTCTTTTAAAAAAAATTTTTCGGAAAAATCTTAAAAAATTTCCCAAAATTTTCAGACTGAAATTTGTAAAAAATTTTTCAAAAATTTTAGTAAAAGAAAGAGAGAGTGGTGTATACGGAAGTGTGTCGAACGTGCCAGCGGCACGCTCTGACCGTTCCCCTTTTTTGTTTTTCAGTCCTTATTATTCTAGAATACGCGGATGCATATTATAGTAAACCTTTTTTTTTGACGGACTAAATATAAGAATTTTGTACAGTATACAAAAACCTGAGCACTTTTACCCCCGACTTGGGGCAAATATCAACAATTGAATATGGAAAAAAAAGAGCACTTATGAACACTCAGTAAGTTGTGACATAGCCATCCTGCGATAGCTATGTCTTGTTGGATCCCGTAAGCTAGGGGTTTTGGGGTTACCCAAAAAGAGACATTTTGTAACTTAACACAACTTTTATTAGAATAACTTAAATTACTTAATTCTAAATAACAACTTTCTTTTAAATGAGAATAAGCCCAATTTAATCTGAATATTTAAGTCAGATCCAAACTGTCCTTATCTTAATTATATTTAATTATCTGCCTAATCAACTTCCCATACAAAATATTCCTTTTTTTAGAGCCCCCCCTTGGTTGAAGACTCCTATTCTGCTACTTGGAGATAAATATACCGGCACTATTATCTTTTTTAATTCATTATTAACGAAGATGGGCTATCCTTCTTCCTTTTGGTAGGCCGTCAACACTTGTTCGTGTTCCCCACTAAGTTATCCTAAGATTGGTCCTTTCTCACTAAACCCCCTATCCTTTTTTAAAATATATCTTATTTGCTTTTTTTGCTTTGTTTTCTTCTTGGTATTGGGTTGGAAAAGTTTTGCCATTTCATGGCCGTCAAAAAACTAGGGTTATGTTAGAAGAAGAACGCGAGATGTCTAAAAGTCTGATGAGCAATTTATAAATCTTATAAAACTAGTGTACGAGAATCAATTGCTGTGTATGAAGTTTCGTTTTGAAACATACTTTTACCAAAAAAAAGTTTTGGAAATTGCTACCTATACGTCTGCCTGCATCTGTAATGAGGGTTTTCTACCTGTACTCAAAATTGGGGGGTGTGGATGCCCGATAGGTGAAACAGCCGGGGGCTGGGGACACTGTTTCAATGCGTTTTGGGGCAGAGAAACTGCAGAAATCAACTGTAAAAAGGAAAATTTGAATTCCCCCGAAAATGATAGCTTTGAAGAAATGGAAGGATTTCTGGCATAGGCATAGCACAGACATAGCTGATTAATGAAAGTATTGTCAAAACCGTAAGCGCGTTTTTCTCAAAACCTTGATTTCGAAATTTCGGGGAAGAACTGAATCGAAACTATTCTACCGACTTGGCTAAAAATTTGACCTATTATTCTTTTAAAAAACAAAAACTTAACCTTTAAAAATTTTTATTTTTTTAAAAATAAATTAATTTGTTAAAAAGGGGCTCGTGGGGGTTAAATTTTCTAGAAAGGGTGAAAAAATAAAAAAATTTTCAAACAGGTATAATTCTTTAAAATTTAAATTAAATAATTCGAATATTTTACACGTTATGTATAAAAAAATGGGGCTTCGAAAAGTGTAAAATATAAATATAACTCTAAAAATTATAAGCATACGAAAATAAAAACATTTCTATAGAAATATTAATTAAATTTTACATTGTGCAAGCTATTTTCTAAAAAGAAAAGATTTAATCACTAGCTATAAGTTGATTTATAAAGTTAAATGTAGTACTTTTATTTATACACACTGTAGAATTTTTATATAAATAGAATAATAAATTACATTTTTTTAAAAAAAAAATTACATTTTTATATTTTTTAAAAAAAATTTTTGATATTTTTCAAATATTTTGAAATACAAAAGATATATTACTTTTAAATGATGTAGGGTTTAGAGTATGATATATTTTATAATTCTATAAAGTTTTATACATCAGAGGCAACTATTTCAGAAAATAGCGTGCGCAACGCAAAAATTAGTTACAGAATTATTTCTTATTTTCATATGCTTATAATTTTATAAAAATTGTGATTATATTTCAAACATTTTGTACTTTTTTGAAACCATAATTCTTTGTAAATAATGTGTAAAAGATTCGAATTAATTAATTTAAATTTAAAAGAATTACACCTGTTTGAAAATTGTTTATATTTTCAGCCCTCTGAAACATTTTAACAACCCTGAGACCCCTTAAACACTTTATCAACGAAAAAAATTAGATTTTGAGAACTTTTTATCAGAAGTCCATCACTTTTTTATTTTTAATATGCATAATTTTGCTCTGTTCATTAGAATAAAGTATACACAACAATAGTCCGTTTGATTTTTTTTTATTTCAGGTGACTACGGAAGGCTGTGTGCTTCCCTAAAGCAGCTAACCTTTTTTTTCGAGGACTCCAATTTGACATAAAAACTTAAAAACAAATTAATGTAAAATCAAGTCAAAAAATGTTTTTTAATTGTAAAATACTAATAAAAATATGAAAAAAAAATTACAAAATGATCGCATGTTATATTCCTGTTTTAAAAAATGCACTAAAAAACGTCGAAATTTTGGCCGTCACACCGGGTAGTGGTAAAAATTTACGTCAAAATGTTTAGCTACACGAGGGCTTTTGGTGATGGACTTTTAATTTGAACCATGGTCAAGTCACGAAGACGACACCTGAGCTGGCACCCCCCTCTTCTAACTACCCCATCCCACCGGATTATTACCATAAATATTTGGGATTTTCGAATGCAATTTTGTGGATATTGCATTGAAACAAGCTAGTTATACTGTTTGATGTGTCAATGAGTTCTTATAATTGTTCAGATGATTTCTTGAGATGGAGGCCATTGGCAGACTTGAAACCAGGTTATAAAGGGCACCGACAGTGGTTTTCCGTCTTTGAAATCAATACCAAACAAGTGCTAGTGTTACCAGGAAGGTCAGCCAAAGCCACTACAAAGGAACCACACTTCCACTGGATTGATACTTAGCATTAAGCGCACGATGCTATAGGCGGACAACGGCTCCTTGGCTTGCTCTTGACCTTGCTGCTATGTCTGGAAGAAATTTTCTAGGCAAACAATCTATGGACGTTTAGCAGGCTAGCCTTTAAGCCAGGCAGCCAGTCTTGTGCGCCCCTTTGACTGATTTCAGTAAAAGGCCTATTATTATAGAGCCAAAAAACATCAGTTGTGGGGGGGAATGTTTTTTTCCCAGTGATAAGATTCTCATCACTTTCATCGGGAGGGGTGGAGCTTGACAATCGTATGATGACAATTGATGACAATGGTATCTTTCTGGGCGGTGTAATTTTGGGACGGTCGTACACCACTGTACTTTTCGATACTGGTACTCTCAACTTATGCCCCATAGGGATTAAAGCCTATGTGAAAAAAGAGATAAAAAGGGAATAAGCCTATGTTCAGATGTGCTATTGGCTTAGATTACATTTTATAGGCGATAATGCGCGATCATACGAAGAACACATTGTTGTTGAGTTTCATGATGAAGAGGAAATTCGCCGCATGTTGGTCCTCAAGATCTCCGAATCCCAATCCTATCGAACATGCTTGGGATGGTCTAAAAAAGCCTTTTCTGAGTGTAGCCTCTCTCATAGGAATCCCCAAGAAATAGAAGTCGCGCTCTTGAAGATGGGTCTTATTACCACAAACATTAGTTGACCCCTTCAGAAACATTATGAGAGTTCGTTGTGAGACTTGTGTATAACAATGCATGGTGGTCATATTCCATGTTAGACAGACTTTTCGCGTGTTAAATGCTTTATCTTTGAGTCTTGTATTCACACTTTTTGATATGACTTGTATCTTAATTCATAATTAAAATCTTTTCCATATTGTTATATTGCTATATTCTTTTTCACATTGTAATATGTCTATGCGCAAAATTTCGTAGCAACACAGTTAATAGTTCTTCAGTTTTAACAGATTATATGTTTGTGACTTTGATTCTCAATATTAGAGTGTATATATATATATATATATATATATATATATATATATATATATATATATATATATATATATATATATATATATATATATATATATATATATATATATATATATATATATATATATATATATATATATATATATATATGGGTGTCTGATAAAATCCCCAGCCCTTTATATATTTCAGTTTGGTGTAAATATCTAAACCAGTATCCTTCAACCTATCTCTCGTGAAACTACTTCAAATGCCCTTTCTCTAGCCACGAACTTCGCTTGCTTGCATTGATGACACCTGTTATAACATGAGTGCTCTAATCATGACATGGAGTGCAGAACGATTTATCGACTCATTGTAATGAACTAAAATGCGATGAACAGCTGCGTTATTAATTTAATTATAATCAGTCACAAACACACACATATATATATAAAATATTCCTAAAATTAGTTTTTAAAAAATCCTTTTCTTATGTAATTCTTTAGTGATTTTTTTAGGAATTTTCTGCTTTAAGATTTTAGGACAATTTGTTGCAAAATAGTAGTCGGTAGATTTTATCATATATTCTGTGAGTTTTTATGTACTTTGAATTTTTATTTATTTTATTTGGTTTTTCCTAACGAGTTTCAAAGCGGGAAGGTTGGCGACTTCAAACTAGTTTAACCCCACTTATTCGGTCTTAAGTCCGAAATTGCCTTCTGACTCTCTAGGCTCTTTTTTGTAGTTCTTTTTGTATTTTTCTATAAACTCGATCTTCATGTTTTGCTTTTATATTTTTTTATCACGTTAGTTCTTGTTATGTTCATTATATATTATTTCTTGTTTTTGGTATATTATTTAAATTTCTTTCATACACACACACACACACACACACAACATATATATATATATATATATATATAGTGGAAAACTTAAAACTGACAAGTATTTCATTTGGAAATTTAAAATAAATTTAAGATGAACTCTTTTACTTAAGAGATGAAGACTATCTTTGACTGTGTGAACGAAAACTTTTGAAATAGAGATAATCAATCTCTGTATTGAAGATTCAGAAATAGGAAATTACTGTGAAAGCCACATGAAATAAGCTCGGAACTATCCATGAATGAAGTAATAGAATTAGTAAACAATTCCTACTAAGAAAATTATTTACCAAGAAAAGTGCCTCGAAGATAGGTAATATGAATTAACTACATCGTAAAATTATTGAGATACTAGAAAAAATTAAAGTTGTAAACGTAGAAATGCGACCACATCGAAACTCTTTTGTTCATTTAAATTCCTAAATATTATGACATTTTGATTATTGTTTTAGAAGCTTGATAAAAAGGTGAATTGACTTCGAAACTAATTAAAATAAAATTAATAGCTGAATACAATCAGTGTAAATGCTTGAGATCGAAAAACTGTTTTGGCTAATGCTTTCAAAACAAACGCCACACTTCTTGCTTTCAGAAAGAAAGTTTGATACACCAGATAGTTTTGCTTTTCTCACGAAACTTAATAATTTCAACAAAAAGAAACAGTTCTATATTCAGTAAAAGGAAGTCAGGCTACAAAGACAAATTTCAAATGAAAGTCAAAACAGTAATAGAATTTTGGTGTGCATTCAGTACGTGAAAAACACAATATTCCTTGCAAGAAACAAAAATGAAAAGTGTACTTGAGAATAAAAAGGATTAATTAATCTTCATTTTAATAAAGTACAATAAAATGAACAAGAGTTCAGCTTCTTCTATTGAAATTGAAGCTTATACTGGTAAATTAGTGACTTTTTTTTTATTCAATATGTCATTACCCAACATTTAATTAATGAAACACTAGATTATTTACATTTTTAAATGAAACCAACTGTGGGTTTAATAGAATTAATTGTTGCTGATCGTAACATTATTTACTTTCATCGGGAGCGTGAAAATTTATTGTCAGACAAAAACTAAAGACGACTTTTGTGAAATATGTTTGAAAAATGCATAATCCTTTCCACAGATGGAGTGCAAAATATTGTTGTTAAAATAAATTACAGAAAAACTTTTCAGAATGAGTATTACCACAAACAGGATAATTAACAAAGATGAAACTGTTTATTTAGGAACAATTTTAAAGTTTCATTAGGAATTAATTATTCAGGATGATATGTATGTGACTTTGTGTATAATTGTAAAATCATAATTGAAACATGGTTGCATTTTTAGCTACTCTCGGTACGTCATTATTGTGTTTCGTGTGGTATGGTTGGAATCCTTATTTTATGTTGGATCCTCCTAATTTCACAATTCCTTTACGCCACAATTTATTTATTTTTTCCCTAACTGAGCAATGTTACTATCAGGCTAGTTGACCTTCAACTTATATGCAAAATCAATGGCCGGCAATTCCACTAACTCTGTTTTGCTCCATTTTTTGTTTTAAAACTTATGAAGCAGTCCCCAAATTTTTTTACCAGTTTTTTTTTTTGGGAAATTTTTTTTGTGGAATTTTTTTTTTTGGCGAAAATTTTTTGGGAAATTTTGGAAAACATTAAAATTTAAGAACGGGAGGGGTAAAACCTTTGGGCAAAAAAAATTTGGGGCATCCCAGGATGCCCTGTTGGGCCCCGTAAGCTAGGGTGTGGGATTATCAAAATGATGAGACATAGTAGTTCTTAATACAACTTTTTTTTAAAGGGGAAATAACTTATATTCCAATTCAAATTTTTTGACAACTATTTTTAAAGGGTGAGGTAACCAATTTAAAACCGTGTATTTAAGCCCAGATCCCACAACTAGACCCTTTTTATCCAATTATAATTCCCTTACGATTCATCTAATTACTTTATAAATATTCCTTGTGCAATCTCCCTTTCTTTACCAAAAGAAAATAGCTAAAAAATTCATTTTTGTATAAGAAGATTCCAACTTTTTTAAATATTAGGCTTCTATTCCTTCAAAAGGGCTATCGGACTGCTAACTCTTGATCTGAAAGATTCCACACAAAATATCTTCAAACTTGCCGTGTTATTATCAGAATGATTCCACACTACTTTTCCAAGCTTGCCGCGCTATATCTTATCTTTAAAACTTCTATCCTTTTATAGTATATCTCATTTACATATTTTTTCTTTGTTTTATCTTCTTGGTTTTGGGGTTGGGAAAAAATTTTTTCCCTTTCGTGGCCGTCAAAGAACATAGGGGGTTATGTTAGCAGAAAGACGCGAAAAGCGCCCAAACCCCCCCTCCAAAGAAAAAACGGGGGCCCCCGGGGTTCTCAATGCCCTTAATAAATTACGTGTCTAAATCTCTATTTCTAAATTTCCCCCCTTTCTGGGGTTTTTTTTTAAATTTTAATCTTAAATCCTAAAATTTTTAACTTTTATAATTTTTTTTATCTTGACTTTAATTTTCATTGCAATTTTAATCTTAAATTTTTTAATTTTTATAATTTCAATATTTATCTTGATTTTTAAATTTTTTCATTATTTTCATCTTAAATTTAAAATTTTTTAATATTAAATTTTTAAATTTAAACTCGTGAAAAAAATTTTTTACTAAAATAACTAGGCCAACATTAAAAAATTTTACTTTTTTAATTTATCCCCCTCTCACTTTTAACATTCAATTTCTTAAAATATTTATACACTTAAATTTTCAAAAAACAAATATTTTGCGCAGACCCAATTTTTGGGGTTTAACACTGCATATGGGCTGGAACTTTCGCTCCCTTTTTTTGTTGAAGCTAAAAATTTTCCCTTTAAAGGGATTTTCAGGGCCCGGTCTCCCTGAAATGAAAATTTTTTAGTCTCTATTTTTTTCAATAAATTTTCCCCAAATTATTTTTATTTATATATCACAATAAATTTTCATCTCCATTCCCCACATCGGGTTTCCCAAAAAACTCCCAATGAGCCCCCAACTTTTGTAATTATTGTTAGTCCCCTGACTACGCCGCTTTTTCCCTAAACCCAGATGCCTCATAATACAAAACCCAATACAACAACATATATATATATACATATTATACAATTACAAAACTTTTTTTCAAAAAACTATTATAACAAAAAAACCCAAAAGGGAATTTTCGCATCTCACGAAGTCAACACCCGGCAAACAAATGTGTGATTACAAATTTTTTTCTTCAAAAAAAAATTTTTTTAACAAGTCAAAAGTTCCAAAAAAAATAAACATTTTCATTGTTGGTGTTTGACGTTATAACTTTTAAGCACCCCCCGAGACTTCCTTCTTTGCAAAAATTTTCCGACCACTTGTTGGAAGATCATAAAAATGAAAACAATAAAACCCCTGATTTTTTTTTTTTCTCCCACCATCACGTAAACCCCGATGGGGTTTGCTATCCTCTTCTTTCCTGGGTTTTGTACTGGAATTTCTTGTTGTAAGGCTTGTAATATCCTTGTCTTTTCCGGCTTCCCTATTTTTTCCCCTTGGCTGGCCCGGGGTTCTTCTGTTTCTCCGTCTTGGTTAGACTGAAAGTTGATTTACCCTGGAACTTCTGTGCCTTCTCTTCTGTTCTTTTTCCTATCTCTAGAAATAGTACTGGATGACATTTGTCTTTTATTAATATTATTTTTTCCCCTTTTTCTTTTGCCACTTTCTTTGTGGTCCCCTTTTCCTGACACCCTGATTTTTTTAATACCCTATTATTCTTTATTTTTTTGTTTTATTTTCATTCCCGAATGAATTGGGAAGTGCCCTGCCCCGGATTTTTTTTTAATGGGTCCTCTCTGTTTTTTTTATTTTGGGGATTTGATTGGCTACCAATCCCTTTTGCCTTTTTAACACGTTTCACCGCCGATTTTTCTTTATTTGTGACTCTTTTAAATTTTTGATGTACTTTTTTCCGAAGTACGGGGTTTCCCTGACGATCTTATACTTTTTTGGGATACCTGTTCCTAATTCGACCTCGTCCCCATTTCCTATGACGATATATTCTTATTTGATCTACTTTAAACTGTTAATTTTTTTTCCTGATTTCCATATTACAATATTATCATTCTTAACTTCAAAAGACTCTAAAAAGGTCCCTAAAATTTTTTTTTTTAGCACATACTTTGTTAGCTGCGGGAACTTACGGGGGTGTGTTTCTAATAAGCCCCAATCATTTCCCTTTTTATTTTTTTCTTTTCTACGTCTTTTTATAAAAATTTTTCCCACCCTTTCCTTTTTTAATTTTCTTACTTAGCCCCAAAGTTTTCTTTAAAGTTTTTCTCTATATTTTAAATTTTTTGAATTTTGAACTCCCCAAAATTCATAACTGGTTTTGAAATGGGGTAATAAATTTTTTCGACCAAAAAATAATTCAGCGGGTTTTTTCCCGTTGTTTCATTCACCGCCTTACGAATGGCGTAAGCAAACTCACGAAAATTGCCCCAAAAGTATCGTGTTGATCATTAACATAATTTGCAATCATTTGCACTATATCTCGTTTAAAAGTCCGATTTGCTTGTGGTCGATATGCAAAAATCTTCACATGCCTTATCCCCTAATCTTTCATAAGTGCTCAAAAATCCCCGGATATAAATTGGGGACCTTTTATCACTTATTTTTTTGGGGGCCCCAAAACGCGATATAAAGTTATCAAAAAAAAATATCCGCTTTTAAATACGGGGATGGGGCCCTTTTTTAAGAGGTAAAATTTAAACCCATTTCCCGGGGAAAGTCGGTTATTACTAAAAAAAGCGGTTACGTCTTATTCTCGAAAAAGGATACGGGCCTCAAAATCTAACGTCATTTCCTTCGGATAATTTGATATAGGGGATTTAACCGACCAGCTGGTAACGCTTTTTTTATAGTTATTAACTTGGTTTTATTTTGGGGGGGGATTTTAAAAAAAAAAAGGGGGGGAAAAAAACCCCCGGGGTTTTTAAATTTTTTTTTTGGGGGGGGTTTTTTTTTTTTTCTCCTTTTTTTTTTAAAAATTTTTTAAAAAATTTTTTTTCCCCCCCCTTTTTTTTAAAAAAAAACCTTAATTAAAAAAAATTTAAAACCCCCTTTTTTTTAAATTAAGGGGTTTTTTTTTTTTTAAAAAATTTATATATGAAATTTTTTTTTTTTTTTTTAATTGGGAAAAAAAAATTTTTTTTAAAAAAAAAACCCCCCTTTTTTTTTTTTTTCCCCTTTAAAAATTTTCCCCCTTTTTTTTTTTTTTTTTTTTTAAATTTTTTTGGTTTTTCCCCTTTTAAAGGGGGTTTTTTTATTTTTGGGGGAAAACCTTAAAATTTTTTTTAAAAAATAATTTTTTTTTCCCCCCTTTTTTAAATTCCCCTTTGGGTTTTTTTCCCCTTTTTTTGGGGGGGAAAAAAATTTTTTTAAAAAATTTTTTCCCCCCCCCCCCCCCTTTTAAAAAAAGGGGGAAAAAAAATTTTTTTAACCCAAAAAGGGTTTTTTAAACCCCCCTTTTTACCCTTTAATTTTTTTGGTTTTTTTTTTAAATTTTTTTTTTTTGGGAAAAATTTTTTTAAAAAAAAAAAAAAACCCCCCAAAAATTTTTTGGAAAATTTTTTTTTTGGGGGGGGGGCCCCCTTTTTATCCCTTTTTTTTTTTTTTAAAAAAAAAAATTTTTTTTTTTAAAAACCCTTTAAAATTTTTTTTTTTTTTTTTTCCAAAAAAATTTTTTTGTTAAATTTTTTTTTTTAAAAACCCCTTTTTTTTAAAAAAACCCCCCTTTTGGTTTAAAAAAATTTTTAAATTTTTTTAAAAAAATTTTCCGGAAAAAAGGGAAACCCCTTTTTTTTAAAGGGTTTTTTTTAAAAGGGCCCAAAAAATTTTCCCCCTTTTTAAATTTTCCCCCTTTTTTTTAAAAAAATTTTTTTAAATTTTTGGGGTTTTTTTTATTTTTTAAAAAAATTTTTTTTTGGGGGTTTTAAAACCCTTTTTGAAAAAATAAATTTGGGGTTTGGGGGGGTTTTTTTTTTTTGGGGGCCCCCCCCGGGGGGGGGGAAAACCTTTTTTTAAAATTTTTTTGGGAAAAATTTTTTTTTCCCAAACCCCCCCCCCTTTTTTTCCCTTTCCCTTTTGGAAAAAAAATTTTTTTTGGAAAAAAAAATTTTTTCCCCAAAAAAAATTTTTTTTTTTTCTTTTTTTTTTTTTTTTCCCCCCCTTTAGGGTTTTTCCCCCTTTTTAAATTTTTTTTTAAAAATTTTTTATTTTTTAAAATTTTTTTTTAAAAAAAAAAACCCCAAAAAAAAGGGTTTTTTTTTTTAAAAAAAAAAAATTTTTTTTTTTTGGGGGGAAACCCCCCCCCTTTTTTTTTGGGGGTTTTTTTAAAAAAACCCAAAATTTTTTTGGGTTTAAAAATTTTTTTTTTTTTTTTAAAAAAAACCCCCCCTTTTTTCCCCTTTTTGGGGGTTTTTTGGGGGCTTTTTTTTTAAAAAACCCCAAAAACCCTTTTTTTTCCCCAAAAGGGGGGGTTTTTTTAAAAAAAAAAATTTAAACCCCCCGGGGTTCCCCCCCTTTTTTAAATTTTTTTTTTCCCCCAAAAAAAATTTTTTTCCCCCAAAAAGGGCCCCTTTTTTTTTTTTGGAAAACCCCCCCAACCCCCTTTTTTTTTTTTTTCCCCCAAAAATTTCCCCTTTTTTTTTTTCCTTCCCCAAACCCAATTTTAAAATTAAAATTTAAAAAACCCCCCTTTTCCCTTTTTGGTTTTTTTTTTTTTTTTAAAAAAAATTTTTAAAAAAGCCCCTTTAAAAATTTTTTTTCCCCCCCCCCCTTTTTTAAAATTTTTAAAAAAAAAAACTTAAAAAATTTTTTTTTTTTTTTTTTTTTTAAAAAAACCCAAAAAAATTTTTTTTTTTTTTTTTTTTTTTATTTTAAAAAAACCCCCCCAAAATTTTAAAAAAAGGGGGGTTTTTTTTTTCCCCCCCAAAAAAAGTTGTATCGTGTTTTGTGGATTGCGCACCCCCCACATAGTCTTGTATTTTTGGGTTCGAGCCCCAAAAAATATGATCCACTAATTCTGCTTGGGACCCCCTAATTTAAACTTCTATTTTGAACTATACACGAAATCAGTGGGACCCTGATTTCCCCTCTGGGACGCGTAGTACTGCGACTGTAGTTTTTTCTTATTTTGACCGGGGGAAAAGCCGCAATTCAGTTTTGAGCTGCCCAAAATCCGTGGCTGTTTTTTTGCCCCCAACAACGAAAAATATGAATACCAATCACCTTTCCCCCTGAGATGACTTTTAAGGCCATTGAAAGTTCGGATTTCAAGTAACTGTATGTTATTATCAATACACTCGATCCTGCAATTTTTTTGCCCCGAAATACCAGGTAAAACAGCCACCCCCCCTTTAACCCAAATTATAACTTTGGGGGGCCCTTTGCACATAGCCCCCGGGATGACCATGTCGTCCGGGTTTCCCCGCAAGCTAGAGGTGTGGGATTATCAAAATGATGAGACATAGTAGTTTTTAAACAATTTTTTAAGAATAATTATATTACTTAATTCTAATTTTGACAACTATATTTAAAGTGGGGGTCAACCCCCAATTAAACCGTTTTTTTTAAGCAGATCACACAATGACCCTTTTATTCAAATAATTACAAATAGTTATTAATTACTTATATCAAATATTACCTTTGCAATCTCCTTTCTTTACCTAAAGAAAATATATAAATTCACTTTGTATAAAAAAGATTCCAACTTCTTTATATTAGGCTTCTATTCCTTCTAAACTATCGGGCTGTAACCGATGAAAATTCCACACAAGCTATCTTCAAACTTGCCGTGTTTTTATCAGAATGATTCCCCCCTACTATCTCTAAGCTTGCCCCAATCTTATATAAAGCTTTATCCTTTTATGTATATCTCATTTACATATTATCTTTGTTTATCTTCTTGGATTGGGTTGGAAAAAATTTTGCCTTCTGGCCGTCAAAAAACATAGGGTTATGTTAGCAGAAAGACGCGAGAACGTCCGTATTATCCAAATAATTACTTTTGTACGATTTGGGGCGGTTTTATAATCGTATCAAAGATGGAGGAGAAACATAATCTCACATTCTTTTCTTTGGAGTTTAGACTTTCTGGTAACTTCAAATAACTGTCGTCATACTTAATAGAAGCCAGATATAGAAGGATAAACTCCACGTAATTTGGTGCCATTTTTTTTCAAGACTAGGACTGGACTTTACCTTGAGTTGTAGCATTTATATAATTTCTGTCACAGGTCAATCCCTTTTGGACTTATGAAATTTCTAATTTTGTACTTTTATTAAAATTGATTCATATTTATTGTGTAATGATAGTTACAGAATGAATTTCACTTTTACTTATTATTGTGGTTAGCACACAGAATGATGTATAATATATTGATGATATTGTTATTCTAATAATTATATTGATGAGTCTGTGGTTTTACAGTTTAGTTTAATTATGTTCATAAGATGACTTTATGTGTGTGTATAATAAGAAGAAAGACCTAGACACACAACATGTTCACGAGAAAAATTGTTAGTAATGAAGTGGTAACCTTAAAATTATTATTTTTTAAAGAGTATTTCAGATTTTAAACCAATGATCAAGTGATTTGGTACTTCTTTTCACCTAATTTTCAAAGGAAACCATTATGATTTTGCCCTCGAGCAATCTGGAGATTTATGTTATTAAAAAATATACCAGATTACTCGAGTATATAAAACCGATTAACAGATATTTGGAGAATTTTTAAAAATGGTATTGAAATGCTAAGTAATTTTCTATTTTTATTTTTAATCCATCCATCCAGAGACCCATTGAACCAAAATGAAAAGGAATTCACGTGGTACAGGCCCCGAATTCGTAACTACATACAATTCTACTTTAAAAGTTCCTGTTATTAATGACTGTGGACCCTTTTTCGTACATGAAACCATTAATACATTGGGACTTCAAAACACAAACGTATCCAAAAAATAGAAAAAAATAGAAAATTTTACCTAGTCCACAAGAGAAGTGGATATGATTGGGATGCCCTTTGGGAATCAATATGAAGTTAGCAACGTGAAAGTAAAAGATAATCTGGAAACAGTGAACATGAAAACAGATATACACGTTTCATTAGGAATCGCCAAAATCACTCTTGCTACTGCATGTATTCATTGGAAAACCATCAAGTGTCAAGAATATTTCTGATCAATTAATCGAGCCTTCAACAAAAAATAATTCAGATTTCTGAGAAAACCCAAGATGTTCAGGCAGAACAAGAATTCATTAAAAATGATGCAATTTAAAAAAAAATGAGAGGAAGCGTTTATTAGAATATTCATGTACTACTGCCTTACGTGATCGATACCATATAGTCAGTGATTCTATTTTGCCCTACTTAACCGCAGTTGAGCCTTCAGTACAATGAGTATACAAAAATTAGAAATCAATAGAAATAAGCACCGGAAAGATATCGAGCAGATTTTAGCAAGAGGAAGTGCTATTGAGATTAAAGAATTTTAAAGAAAAGAAGACTAGTTTACATCCGATCATTAGGATAGTAAATTGCTATTTCTTTCAACTTGATAAATTTAAAAGTAAATTTACTATATTATTGTAAGGTATAAAGATCAAGAAAAATGCTATAAGTGCTCTAAATTGAAATGTTTTTTCGGGAAATAAAGAGGGTCGAATTGAGATCATCCTAAAAATTAAGGAAATAAAAGTTACAGTTCACATTCTCTGTTCTGACTCTCACTCTCAACTGATTTCGATTCTGACCAAGTTCTCAATTGATGAGGTTTTATATTTTGTTGTTTGCCAATCAAGGCAGTGAAACATTTTCCATGTCGGATCCGAGAGCAATAAAATAGTGTAAATAATTTTTCTTGGATGTGTAATGCATTTATATTACTCTATGTTATATTTATTTTATGTTTAAATTGTAATATTCACAAGCAATACCGTCATTTACGCTGTAGTGGCGATTCAATGGGAACTTGGCGAGATCTTGGCGATAGAGCCAAGTTGGCATCACATTAGGCAACCAAGTTGGTCACCAAATTGTGCTTGTGAATAATCTTTTACATACGTGTATTTTAAACACTGATAATTGTGTTTGAGAGCTGTTGAAGGTGTGAAAACCTTCCGAGAGTTATTCTGTGAATATTGCTGCTTAATCCTGTAATTCAAGGTCTGACTGGACACAATAAATTCGTATCGCTCTTTAAAGAACTCTTTTTTTTGTGATATTTTATATAAAATTCTCGACACAGAGATCTACGTAACACATTCATGAATCATAGGCAAGTACGAATCGTTTTCGAGCCTGGAATTACCTGGAAGTGGCTAGGTAGTCCAATTATTATTTTTAAATCAGAAAAAACAGGATATAATAAAGAAGATTATATGTAAGGTATTATATGGGTATAAATATATGAATGAGAAATAATAATGAGAGTAAAATGCAGAGTGAGAGATGCCAGTTACCATTTGTAATAAGTTAAAAAAGTAAATTAAAATACGATCATCGGAAGAACGTGAAACAGAGTATAGTTTTTGTTTCAGATGGAGCTCAGACTCAATAGTCAAAAATCAGGCCCTACCGTGTTAACTTAACATGCTTGATAGATGGCAAAGGCAATTTACCTTTTTACAATCAATGTTTTATTTAAGCAGCAAATTGACTTTTAAAAATGTTTCTTGAATGGAACGGTTTTGGCATTTGTTTTGCCTTTTTAGACCAGGGATATGTTAAAGTCTGATTGAAGAATGCATCGGCCATTAATACACTATTTAACGATTTAATGTTTTAAAAGATTTTAAAGCAATATGTGAAAAATATAAAGCGTAGCATTTCGTCAATTACTTTGAAGGAATTTTTCAATCATCTATTATTACATGAAAGGTCATATTTTTGCAATATTAATAAGAGAAAATATTTATATTGCATCGAAAAGGCACATCTTTAATAACGTAAAAATTTTAATACTGTAAGAAAAAATTCACCCCAGAAACAGCTCTTTCTTAGGTAAGTTTTCATAATTTTACCTATAAAATCCTTTTAGTATTTTTAATAATATCCATATCTTACATATTAAGAATATTTTAATAAATACTTCGATTTTATATGATTACGTACAAATTTTTATCTCTTATCAAGTTCGTAACATGAGTTTTCTAACAGGAATATTTGCTAATTAACCATACAGATTTTAAATATTTTAACAACCAATTAGTTAATTTATTAAATATATATATAGGACTTCATTTCTGAGAAATTATAAAGTTACAAAATAAATTGATGCCGGCTTTAGCTTTCATTCCAGTCCATCTTTTGGGTATGATGATTAGGTATTTAAAGCCACTAGAAAATTCTTGAACCCTCAGTGCAGTTAATGATGCAGCGGAAAGAAGGATGAAACTGATACAAGATTTTAATGAGCTTCCTTCTTAACTGGAGATGATGAGTAAAAACCAATTTCTGCTCTAATATGTTAAAGTGTAAAAAGTAGTACTACTTATAATGAATATTGGTTAATACTTTTTAGGAAAAATTCGAGCATATTATGTTAAAAAGTGTTTTGTTGTTCCAAATGTGTTTTTAAAAGAGTGACAATTTTAAAGGAAAAATCAAACAATTTTGAACAGAGTAATTGACACATATATTTTCCCAGACATCCTTATCCAATAAGGCACAGGTTAATAGTATTACACTCAAGGAGTATGTGTTATTTTTATACACTGTGATAAATTGAAGAAAAAAAATTAAATTTTTATTATTATAAATAAAAGCCAGCCTATTATACTTCACCCCCAATGAACAGTAATACACAGCGCATACTACTTCATTTATCCATTGATTCTATCAATTGGTTTCTAAATATCGGAAAATAGGTAAAATAAATTATGTTTTAACTATGTAAGAGTATTTAATTTAGACTCTTTATCATTATATGAAGTTTTTTTTAATTGTAACTATATAGGTTAAAATTATAGTGCTTTTTTAAAGTTAATAATTCCTAGTACTTCTAAAATGTTTGTCTGAAAGTTACTCTTTGTGTACAAAACATTGTTTTTATTCATTATTTTCACTTTATCGAGTGCCTTGTAAGTAAAGTGCAAATTATGTAATGCTCAGATTGCCTAATTTTTGTCACTTTTGAGAGAGACAGAGAGAAAGTATGAAAATACATACATTACACACACACATAAAGAAATTAAATAATTATGAAAACATGATACTCTCTCTCTCTCTCTATTTGAGGTAGTTGATTAAGAGGTCAGTATACTTGAACATTTGGAATTAGTATATACCTAGTAGTCATTTGAATGCTTATGATAAACGCAATTTAATAGAAATATAGAAAACTTGTTGGAATTTGTATGATTCATTATAATAATCTACATTTCCTTGTAGTTAAATCCATAGAGAATAACCTATTTTTTTATTAGTACTTAAGATATCCGAACACGTTGAAAATGATCAAATTTGGTCAAAACATATATTTTTGTTTTTTATTTTATTGAAGAGAGGAATCTTTTCGTTTTTTACAAAATTTACTTTGTTTCGTTTCTACGTTACCTAGAGGCCAAGTTACAATCAATTTTATAAAATTATGAAAACCGGAAGTGGGTCTTTGATATACCAGAAATGAACATTTAAATTGTTCGAAATTTGTCATGGCGTGTCGGATGACTCAAAATTTTTCAAATGTACTTCTAAAAACTCTTCTTGTACCTGATATTTATACTATTTTCTAGAGAATGTACTAAAATGTTTCTTATTTTATGAATATTTTTGAGTTATGGCCTATTTAAATAATGGTCTGATACAGAATGTCTCATATCTCTTATAATATTTACTCATTCAGCTCTAAAATTTTCAAATTTTAATAGAATATTAGCACATTATCTAGATATTTGCATCTACTTTGTTTTAGTAATACTCTTTTATTGTTATAAGTTTATTACTTTTTTTTCTCTAATTGTTTTGAAGTTTTAAAAAAAAATATTGCTAAAATTTCACTTATATAACTGTGATTTTTGTCAAATTAAGATTTTTTTTTTAAAATGTTTTTAGTTAAATATTAGTATTTATTAGTATGGATTTTCTCCCCTAAAAAAGCATTTATATTGCTTAAAAATATGCTATTTTTTAAAAAAGTACTCTCAACGTGTTTGGATACACGCACACACAGAAAGCATCTCTGATTTATCTTTACGGCAAACTACTTAAATATGCATATTTTAAGTGCGAATTGCTGCTGATTAATAAAGTGTCAGTTAAATTTACACTTTTTATGTTATTTTTACTATACCAAAATATTGATTGAGTATTTTCAAAATAATAATGGTTTTACAAGATAATTTTGCGTTAGAGACGTTTGTAATATTTTTATCTCTTTATAAAAATAAATATTTCTTATTAGAAACATTATACTTTTGCACATTTAAACTTTTGAACTTAAGTATCCTGTTAAAATTTGTAGTGTGAATAATTATTTCAAGACATATATTGCTCAGTTAGAAAAAATTCGTGTGAAATAAAGTATGTGAGAAAATTAGTGAGTGTAATCGATAATCACATATATTAAAATGCCATACGTCTAATTATCCAACGCAGTAAATAAAAGTATAACAAGACAATACAGTTAAAAAAATAAGGTACCCTAGTAGCAATGTCTTAGCCTTACAAACAAACATGTTGTTACTAATACCACCTGATCAGCATGTGCCAGATTGAGGCCCACTAAATTCATCATGGCAAAGGGCTAGATTGTACACTTCTCGTTAGCCGTAGCCTTGAGCACCATGCAAGAGGCAGTACGTTTTGGCTCGTTCTCCCCAATCCCAAATCACTTCAGACTGGCCACCTGATCGGGACATCTGCTCATGCCCCTCAGCGCCCAGTGGTAACGTATACCGGGATGGGTACAGTAGACCCTGGACCTCATGGGCTTTTGCGCGAGTTTGAGTTTTTATTTTGACATATGCTCCTAGATATCATTCCATTTAAGTTAATAAATGAGTAAAGAGACAGAAATACATTATTAAGCAAGAGAGTATTAATCAAAATTTATTTGAGAGCAAAGAGCATCCGGATAAATATTTACGATAGATAATATTCTCGAGCACTATTAATAATGATCTTAGCTGATCTTAGTGAACATCAATTTTTTATTACAACTCAGTTTTCAAAATTAAAATATTAGTGTGCCGCTTTTGGCAACAATGATTAAAATTCTCTGTTTTTGTAAGCAAGGTGTAGTTTTGTAAAGGAAGAATTTTTTACTATATTTTTGATTAGAGAATATCATGCTGACATCCGGTATAGTGGTTGGTGACACTGATTGCATTTTCATTTGCCTTTGGACCTGGGTTTGAATCTTGGAGAAAGCTTGGATACTTGTAAACGTATAGTTTCTGAGCGGAATGAGGGCACTCTAAATAGTCATCAAGCTGTAAGGTTTAAATAGGTGGAAGGAGAAGGGAGGCTCCTGCTCTCCTCCAACGTGTTATCCCTTAAAATAAGGATAGAACCTATTTAAATGGCATTGTCACATGTATAGTGCTGAAAGTTACGGCTAACGAACGGCATGCACCTATCTCTTTGCCATGATGAATGACGTGTAGTCCCCGGTCTAACACCATCAGTCAGATGGCATCAGCAACAACAAGAGAATATGAGAGTGCTCGAGGCAAGCATATTAATTTTCAATAATTGTTACATCCATAAATTGTTCTGAGAAACATTTTATTTATATGCTTGAATAATATTTGTGTACAGTTTTTGTGGAAACCTTCAAGTAATTTTGTAATGTGTATTTTCGGTACTTTTCCATTTCGAGGGACCTTAAAAAAGCTACAGAAAAAGAAAAAAAGAACCTGCCAGAATTACCCTATGACAGTAATAATTTATTAAGAGTGTTAAACCTATCCTACAATTTATGTGCTTATGACTCATGGGTGGAAAAACGAAGAAGTGCTGGTGTTTAATAGTGCATATGAAATAATTCAACCGTTGCACACTGGAGCAGAAGACCCTCAAAACTGCCATCAAATAAACTAAAGCTATAAGACCTTCTGAAGCAGATAAAATGTTTTTAGAGACACGTATACTTTAAAAAAACAACAAAAGAGTTTTGTTTGAAGAACATTACTTTTATTATTAAAAAAGCACATTAAAGTATTTTTTTAACAAAAAAATAGTATTTATTACTTTATTGTATGATTACTGAAATTATTGGCAACCGTACAGTTTTCCTTATTGAGTAAAATATTGAATGTATTGAATTATGATGAAATTAAAAAAATAAATATTTATTCATAAGAGTATAAAGAGTATAAATAAATTATATATATATGCTCTAAAATTACACCATTATAGATAATACTTAATTTCTGAAGATAAGCTAAGACATTCATTTTCATCTTATCATCGTCATCAACTGTTGTATTATTAAATGACTTATTCAGGGATGGAACTTTTAAGATGTGAAGTTCAAGCCACTTTTTATTTTATTTATTAAGTTTTTTTTTCTACACGCTTTCACCCATCTTGTCTTATACTAATTTACTCAATTGCTTTTTTTACATCCTCAATATGAGGACTTGCTCGTTTTTCCAGCTCTTTTGTTAAATACTCATATTGTTTCTCGCGAAACTATTCTCCCCAAAACTATATATTATATTAAAAAGTTTTGTCTTGTAATAAATAATGCATTAGAAGTTATCCCTAAAATAAAATAAATAGTTTTGAGTAATATTCAAAAATTCGGATGAAATTAGTTCTTACTACGTAATAGCGTCACCTCAACAAACTGGCTCCTCGCGAATCGACCTTGATATCAAAACAACAAGTATTTTTACGTCTTTTATAACAAAATATACTAATAAGTCAGATTTTGGTTGGAATTGGCGCTATTTGCGTAGCGCCAATTTGGTGCGTTGAGGCTAATATATATACGCAAGTACCACATATTTTATGTAAGCCAAGTACAAAAAATTTATCTATACCACAAAATAGCAAAAGTAGCAGGAAACAGAATTTTTCCTAAGAGTTTATACAATAAAAATTATTTTCACGTAACAACCATAGCTTAATATTTCTTAAAACCTGAATAAAATGTCTATTGTTCTTAACTTTTCCTGATATTTGACTAAATACTAAAATGCGTCTTCGTTATCTGAAACTATTTATATAATGAACAAAAAAATATCTAAAATATAGTTACATACCTGAAGATGAAGGTTCCATAACTAAATAACACCAAAAAATAATATACTTAAGCGTGAAACTATTTTAAAGTAGCGCGTAAATGTCTAATAATGAATAGCTCAGTTCGCTAGACGTATGTCCTCTTCACTGTAACAAGAAAACAGGTTTGTTATGTAGCATTTAAATACTGTTAGGTAGTACTTTAGTTTGCGTATTTTCTAAGTAATATATATATGAGGGTATCCCCTTAAATCACTTTATACTTTTTAAATTTGTCGCAGCTTTTGAGCGTATTTGCCCCATTGTACGTTATCAACGGCCCCTCGAAACGGAAAAGTACCGTGTTTGCATACATGATGTGTTAAATCGTATCCTTCTGATATCGTCTCTAAATAATAGTGAACTCGGGGGTGCAAACTTCGTCTCGGAACCTGAAAATATAAAAAAATTTCAAATAAATATAATTCTTTCAACTTAAAACTAAATAATTCGAATCTCTTATGCATTATTTATAAGGGAATGACGCTTCAAAAAAGTTTAAAATATATAATCATAACTTTAAAAAATTATAACCATATGAAAATAGGAAACATTTCTGTAAGAAATTTATTAAGTTTTACGTTGTGCATCATATTTTCTAAATTAGTAGCTCTAATTACTAGCAATAAGTTGATTTATAAAGTCAAATGTATCCTTCTAACACTGTAGCTATTTTTATACAAATAGAATAATAAATTTTAATTTTTTAAAAATAAAAAGTACATAATTTTGTTTTTTAAATTTCAATACGTAAACCTTTTGGACAAGATCCAAGGGCTTTTCGACCATTTTCGGGAGTATTTTCCCAATTTCCTCTTTGAATGCTTTTTGAGTCTCTTTTGGAGTGTTCTTACTTTACGTCCGTTTAATTATTTTTTTTAAGTATCCCCATAAAAAGAATTGCAATGAACTTAGTCAGGTCACCCTGGTAACTATTTCTCAGGAGGCAGAAATTTACTTTTTAATTTTTCAGCCATTTTATAGTTGATTTTGCAGTACGACTTGGTGCAGAATCTTGGAGGAAAATAAAGCTTCCTTGGGGGTGAGGATGTTTACTTTTTTTGATCAAGTGTTTCAAAACTTTATTCTACTAATATTTAGCATCAATTTTAGCCTTTGGTTTTACAAAAAAAAATGGTTTTGTTAAGCCTTGAGAGGATATTTCTCTCCATACCATAACACCTGAAGACCAACTTGCATTTTGCAAAACAGCTGCTTGTTTGTGACGTTTTCTGCGTGGAATATTTTGTATCTTCATTTTGCCAATTGTTAGTGACAGATGAAACAGTACTTCATTCGAAGTTATCCATGCTTTGTATCACTTTTGCATAACATTAAATACAGAGGCCAAGATAGTTTTCTTTGTTTTTCTACAGTCTTAAAAGACATTTGAAGATAGACTGATTTATTCACTTCTTATATACAATTTTATATATATGACGACAGTCATTTGCGATACCTGTAGTTTCTTTGCTGAAGCTCTTAAGGTGGTGGATTTTTTACAGTCTTCTCAGCTTCTTATTTTCTTTTTCCTTAACGACTTCCTTTCATCCATAATTTTCTTCTGATTTCCAGCCAAATTTTATTTCTTTTCGAAGTTTGATAGTAACTCATTAGAAAAATGTTTTTATCTGATTTTTAAATACTTTATTTATAACAGAATTTGAGCAAAAACCTTTAAAAGCTTTAAAATTTCGTTTCGTGTTTGAGCATCTAATTTCACAGCCATAATTTACCTCCCACTAAAAAATAATTAGCTCGTTAATTTAAATGTTTCATTTTAAAAATATAACTTGCAACAAAGCGATATAAATTTACCATTCATAGTTAAATGCTTTTAAAATTGGCCACACTAATTTTGAATCAACAGGTAAATATATATTTCTCTTGTCTCTCTGTGAAATACGTATATTACATACATACATCATCTTAAAACATATAATTTTCTTTCTGTTCTTGAAAAAGTAATAAAGGAATGTGGAAATTTGATTGGTGATATCTTCAAGCAACCAAGATTTTGTAAGACTTTTGGTAACATATTATATTAAATTCCACGTAGTTTCGAAAGGCGTACCGCAGCTAAAATCAAATTAATTAGGTCCAGTTACTTATTGGATTTCACAGTTGAACAATTTATTTGATCCAGTTAATCTAATTTTTTGCCTAGTTTTCTCCATTATCCACTACACCATGGTGCAGTTGGAGGTGTTGAATTTTAAAGTTATTTTCTTTAAAGTCGATCCAAATTATCGTTTCTGCCAATCTAATTTGCGAAGTTTACTGTGAGTGTTAAGTAAATTACTGTCATTCAATTACTAAATTCAGTACAGATTTAAAAATGTATTTTGTTCCACTTAATTTTTAAATCAAATGGTCCAATCAATGAGGACCTCTTAAATTTAAAATTTTTTAAAATTTTAACATCCCTATAAGAGGTATTGGGAATTTGAAAATTGTTTAAAAAAATTTTTTTTATTACCCCAAAACAAAAAATTTAAAGGGGTTTTTTTTTAATTTCAAAAAAAAAACTATGATAGTTCAAAAAATGTACATTATCATTAGTTATACCCTTTGAAATGATATATAATGTTTTTAAGTCACTTTCAAATGAAATGGATTTTTTCTGGCCGACTATCCGGCCAGACATGAAAAGTTTTCTTTTTTTTCCTCACTATTTTCAAAGGAAAATTTAAAATTCACCAGACAATACAATTTTTCCATTTGTTTTATTCAGTTATTTTGTAGCTAACCTCCGTTATATAGCGTAGGTTTGACGGTTGGTGGAATGAAGAGCCATCATTAAAAAAAATTGTAGCTTTTTAATTACTATCAAATTTTATTAAAGATAATAGGAAACTAATGTTTGTGCACTCTAAATATCATGAGAATCTATTCTTATCATTAAATCCATATACAAGCCTTGATTCCTTGAACACGAACCATGAATTTTGTAGTTCTTTTTCTGGATACATAAAAGTTTAAATTTAACCTATTATGTAATCTATAACGTCAACATGTCCAACAATTGTCTTCTTTTTCACCGAACTCAATTCACTTAACTTTAAGTAGTTGTTCTCCTTAGGATATGTCACGGTGCTCTTACAGAAAGAGGTTTCTCAAAACAAAATATTTCGTAGAAATATTTCCCCTAGAGGATTAATAGAAAGGCGTGAAGAGAACCTGTTAAATTGTCTTCATTCCAAATCTGATAGTATTGCAATATGATCGGCCGCAAGTCATATTTCCATTAACTCTATTCCATTTTCTTTTATATATTAGTACTTGAATATCTGTAAGCCTAAGGTAAAAGATTTAAAACACGGTTATGACAAAACATATCATATACAATAGTAATCAATATTATTTTAGGAACTATTCGATTCTTTAAGGTAAATTATTTCTCAAATGTTGTAAGGCCATATATAGCGAATAAGCTTTTGCCCATTCTTATTATAATTTATTTAAAATAAAATAATGATACATAGAAGACAATTGAGGTAAAAATAACACGTTTCAAAAGAAAGTAATTAATAACATTCACATGCATTAATATCTTTATTACGAAGGGTTTTTTTACCATACGTTTATCAAATGTTCCTTTTTTTTCTTACATTAAGTAATGAATGTCTGAGTAAAATTAAATTTCTAAACATTCACGTGAAAATTTTCCAGAATATAAATAAAATAGATTAAATCTTATTATATAGAGTTAAATGTTTAGTTGAAATCTATCCAAAAATTAAAAATATAAACTAAGACACATTAACTTTTTTACAAAGCTACATCTTGTAGATTCATTCTTCTGGTGAAAGAAAAATGAAAAATCCTGGACTGTTGCTGATTTATCTCATCATTTAAATATTTTTTGGTGTAATACATATTATTTATTATGTAATATCCAATTCTCATTAAAAATATTAAATTGATATTTAAATAAAAGCATTTTGTATAATTTATTAATTCAATCAACCTATGCTCAAAACTGTAAGCAATTTAGTATAAACTCAGTAAGAATAAAAATCTCGACAACTTAAACACTTTAATTACATTTCAACTATCTATTTTAAGCAATTGATTATTATTTTCGCATTTTAAACCTCGCATTTCAAATAGTATTTCTAAAGCATATTGAATGATTACCTTAGAAGTTTAAAAATTAAATTTATAAACATATGCATTTTAATTTCTATAATAAATTTGTTGAGATAACATCTTTGTATGAGACAAACAATTAGATAAGCACTTTTAAATTAAATATTCCATGTAAGATCAGAAAAATTCGTTCTTCCATATGAGTGTATGTTATCTTTTATGAAGCCAGTACTATAATATATGTCAGAGAGAAAACTGAAAACGATCGAATGAATGCATTACAAAACAGTACTCCGTCTTGCATTTTTATTATTTTTAAAATAAATTCAAAAGCTACTTAGGAAGAAAAAGTAAACATTTATATTACCTTTTAAGCATAATCAGAATATCACATATATAATAATATAATACACGCATACTCATAAAAAGTATTCAGAATAAAAGCAATAAGTGAAATAAAAGTTCCTGAAGAACATTAAAAAACTATAAATGCATTTAACATTAAATATAAAGAAGGGATAAGGCAAATCCATGATAATATAAAACTGTTTATTCTAACAAATCTTTAAATATTATCACGTTATACATTTGGTGATAAATATTACTGAACTGTTCTGAATATATATATATATATATATATATATATATATAAATAAATAAACGTTTTCACTTATTCTAACTTAGTTTTCACAATAAAAATAGCACAAAATAAAACATTCCTAGCACAAATTTTAATTTAAAAAGAAAGCTTCCGAAATAAGCCTTACAACTATAGAGTCACTTTTAACCTAATGAACTTTGAAAGAAAATATTTTTTTTCTACATTGTCACATTTCATTGTGTTCTAATACTATGTTGTCATACACCAGTGCACAAACAACACTAATTCCTGCATGTGAAATCAATTCATGTATACGTCGTAAAAAATGCCTATTGCGTAATATAAGATCATATTTATGAAAGAAAAAATATGCATAAATTCCTAAATGAAAAAGGAGCTTGGAAAATAAAAAAGAAAACTACAGTGGGTAATCGGTTAACGAACATAATCCGTTCCAAGACTATGTTCGCTATCCGAATTGTTCATTAACCCATCATGGATTTATCATAGACTTCTATGTGAAAGCGATTAATTCGTTCTGGAGACCCTAAGAAAATGAAATCAAACCCGAAACTGATGATCTAATTTGTATGAAATAGAATAGAACTTTGAAGTTTAATAGGTAAGCAACGTAGTTCAGGAGAGATGAAAAATGATTTTTAGTCCGTTTGTCATATTTCACGTATTTTTACGGCGTTAGTGCGTCATCGGCACCTTTATATTTTATAGTCTGCACTGTTTGAAAAAATTAAGAATTTGCTTAATTTATTTGCCATGTCAACAAATCCACTCTCCCATAACTTATCAGCTGTCAGAAAATATTGATATTTATATTGAAATTCTAGTATTCAAGTGTGTATTGATTTTAGTCATAATAATAATTATTGAATGACCTTTAAATTCATTGTTAATTCAGGTTTCCTTTAGTAATTATCAATACTAAGTATACTTTAAACATTTCTCCTTTCAGTGATCTTATTTTGTATACAAAATGATAACAAATGTTTAATATTAATTTTTTCAGAGCCGAGAAGTGTTTGTTAGAATTCGTTTTGTTCATTATCCGAATATGTGTTCGCTGTCCAAACACAAAAAATCTTTCTTGAAATTGTTCGTTATCCGAACACAAAAATCTTTCGTGAAAGTGTTCGTTAACCGATCACCCACTGTATTATGTTTTTACATGATTAAAATCTTTAATTTTTCATTTATTGTAAAATATAAATAAGTGCATAGATGATAAGTGGAGTTTCTATAAATAAGGCAACTATTATAGTAACATTATAGTATAAACTTAAACAGCTCATAAACAAAATCAAATAACTTTAAAGCGTAATGCTTTTCGCGATTGTAACACTAAAAGTAGAAACTGTTATAGGAGTTCTGACTGTATAATAATTTGATTAATCCTCACAAAATTGGTTTCAAAACAAATTTTAATTTCGAATAGCAATACAAATATATTAGAGTTATAAATTTGCCTTACATATCTATGCATACTTCCTTAACCATGAAATATGTTTCTAACTATATTGTATAACATGGTGGATCACATTTTATGGAGGAAAAAAGTATTATTAATCGAAACCTACATAAGTGGACAAAGATATTCTGTGGTATGATGATTAGGAAAAAAATAATTTGAAAAAATTCATAATTTAATATTACCTTAATTGGATTGAAAAAAGGAAAAAGACACATTTTTGGAAAGATGATTTTAGAATCAAATAAAACTATTTTTCTTCAATATAAGTTACCAAAAGTGATGATAATTAATAGGTGATGTAGAATGAATAATGTACATTTTCCAATACACAATTCATAATGCGCACTCTGTTTCCCCACACCATCAAGTCTTTTCGAGTCTCTTCAAGTTCTTTCAAGAATTTTTTTCCATTTTCGCTTAATCGTCCACTGTCCTTTCGACAACAGGTTTTCTTAAGGCTTTAATACTAAAGAAGTTGTTAAATGTATTGTTGTTTCTCTTGTAACTAATTAGTAGGTGTCTTCTCATCCCAATAAATGCTAATACGCACTAAATAAAAGGCCAGTTTTTATTAAACAAAAATTACTTCGATTTCTTGCCATTTAAAAATGCTCAAATACCTAAACTTCATTCCCCTTGTTGCAGTATTAAGCATAAAATTAATTTTTGTTATTTTACTTTCTCTTCATCTATATACCAAGTAAAAATCCTTTTGCATCGGTAGGTTTTTAAATTCTGAAAAAAAAAGAAATTCCATCTACGTATTGTACAATAGGTACTCAAATCTAACCTTGACAGTATAGTTTCCATACCAGTTATGTCTTAATTATATACATACCTGAATTGATTTGAAATGGCTTATTGGATTAAGTGTGTATTAGTTACATATTAATACAGCTCTAATACACTCTATAACAAAAAAAAACGACGTACCAAGAACGAGTTGTCCGATAGAGACAAAAATTGGTTCAGAAAAATTGAATGGTTTATTTCAGAGTTACATAGTAACACAGTAACGACCTCAATAAGATGTTGACCCACCTCTAGCCTGGGTGCAAGCTGCCACACGAAGTAGCATAAAGTGATAAAGCACCCTGATGGTCTCCTGCAGTATTTCTTCAAAAATTTGCTCCAATTGTCGGGCTAGGTCATCAACATTCCCTGGTAGATGCAGTTGCCTTCCCATCATATCCTAGACATGCTCGACTGGAGAGAGATCTGGCAATATGGCTGGCCAATGAAGTGTTGGAAAAGCTGTAAGACAGTTCATAGCAACATGTGCCGTATGTGGTCTGGCATTATCTTGCTAAAAAATAAGGCCAGGATGCTGCTAAAGGATCGGTAGCAAAACAGTTCTCAGAATGTCGTCGAAGTACCAAAGGGGAACGGCTGTCAAAAGAATTGGCACCCCAAACCATAACTCCCGGATGAGGGCCTGTGTGGCTTGCAATACTGAAAGCAAGATCGGCACGCTGCTCTGGGTGTCTCCAGACATGTCTTTGATGATCGTCAGGATATTGGAAGCGGGATTCGTCGCCAAACACTATACGTCCCCAGTCCGCATGATTCCAACCTTATCGAGCCAAGAACTACTGTAATATGGCTCGACAGTGCGCAGGCCTGAGAAGCAGGTAGAGTAGCGGTTGGTATAAACTTAAATTTCGTTCTATAAGCCGTCTGTGAATGGTCATGGTGGACACTCGAGTTCGGATTTCACGTCTGAAGGTTGATAACGATGAATCACGCTCTGTGAGAGAGGATCTGACTATCAATCTATCCTCTCTATCTGCTGGGCCCTAAGTCGATCATTACCATCATGACTCTGAAATCTGTCATTGTCCACTCATTCTTACCAACAACTTCTAATGGCCGCATCGCTTCGACCACTATGACGAGCGATTCTCCGATTTGCTGAACCTGTCTGTTTCAATCGAATTATACGACCTCTTTCAAACTCTGACAGTTGCTCGTAATGAGTGAAAATCCTGCGGCGAGGAATTTTTTCAGTTGTTGAAAGGTATCCTAAATAGCAATGCAACAGAAATTTTGATCATCAGACTGAGAATTGCTTCTTATAGACACCTACTGAATGCGCAGTTCCGATGCGCTGTAGCTCCCGCTATTCATTCATTGGACACCAAATTTTAATCATTTGCATGTTCATTAAAAATGTATTTGCATACGAAATTTTATTACAATCGAGAAACTCCTTCTTGGTAAATCGTTTTTTTTTTGTTTTGTTATATATTGTAATTAAGAGTATATCATATATATATATGTGTGTGTGTAATTAAATAAGTTAAAACAACTAATAATAACAATTTAAGTATTTTTAACATAAATTTATATTTTCTTCAGGACATAGTTATTCATTGTTATTTTAAATTAAATACTATATATTAATATTTTTTTATAGTTTTACTATACACAAATTTTGCTATATCTTATCAAATATTTGAAAGATCTGCTACATCAATATAATATCATAAACATATTTTTTAAAATTTCGTATGTTATGTCATTCATTAATTTAAGTATAGTTTTTTGCAAACTAATAAATAAAATTATGGAAACTTTTCTTCGTGCGTATATTTTTAAAATTTTGAAACACAGTTAAGAAAAAATTGGACCACAACCTGACATATGCTTCGTAGGAAAAAAAATGTTTTTGTATGAAAATAATGTAAACTAATTTTTGAATGACATTATTAATTTAAAAGATTTATTAATTAAATTAAGAAGAACAAATGTTTATTATGTCCAAAAATAAAAGTGGTTTTCAAAAATATTATGGAAAGCTTTTTCCACTTTTCCTTTTTCTTTTTATGCTTTTCTACCTAAAAAAATATTTTTAAAAATCAATTTTATTATGCGACTCTATTTACAAAAGCTTTCCCTTATTTCGTGAGGATATTTTATCTAGTATAAAAAAATGTATTTACACTGGCGATTTCTGACTCACTTCAAGTATTAAAAATTCTTCGAAACAAAAAGAAAACAAACTATTAATGGATTGCACGATGCAAAAAATTGTGTAGCAAAAAAATGTATGTATTACGTAAAGAATGCTTCATTTAGTTTATGCAAAAGAGCTATGAATATCTTTTAGCCATTATCCTCGGTTTCTTTTAAACATTTGAGAAAAATACAAAACATTTTAGCTACATTTGAATGCTTTTCATTGTCCAGATGATAATTATCTTTAATTTCAGTTTTTAAACTATTTTCTTAAGTACTAATTTCAATTTGAACTGAAATCTTTAAGAATGTAATTTTGAACTTAATTCCAATGAACTTAAATTTCTCTCTGTGTAGAAAAATACAAATTATTCAGAATTCGATTTGTTGTTTGCCTCTTTTAATAAATGAGTTAATCATTGAATAATTTTTATATTAATATGACAGATGGCTCTAATTCAACTTTCAGCAAAATTAAATTTAATGTTTATTATATTTCTATCCAACATTGAAAAAAAATTCTACCTAAGTCACATAAATTCAAAATTCTAAAACATTTACGTTATATTCATATAATGCAAGAACTATCGATACTAATTTCTAGATTATCGTCTAGAAAATATATTCTGGTTTATATTAAAGTTATGTTTTAAAATTTGAAGAAGAACGTTCAGCTTTCAAAACCTCCTTCATCAAGGAAATTGATTCAGAAGAGACAAATGGTTACAGACAAGAATTTTGTTGAAATTCCACTTCATAAAGAAGCACGAATCACAAAATATTTGAATAGTTTTAATTTAAAATAGTATCTGAAAACTGAAATTTACATATTCAAGATTACAAAAATAAATGCAGTATGTTTATATTTATACATAATATTTTAACATAATAGTAAGATACAAACATTTTTAATATGAATTATGTATTTAAAGTTTTAAACATTTAAAAGTAGTACTATAAAGCATTTAGTCATTTACGCAAAATTTCATTGCAACTATTTCACAAATTCAAACTAAATATATATATATATATATATATATATTATATTCTCTACCCTGACTATCTCAACCTCCTTAAAACTAACTTTAACTCTAATATGGTAGAATTCTTGGATTTAGATTTGCATCTTAATAACAATAATGTAGTCAGTAACATTTTTGACAAAAGAGATTCTTTTAAGTTCCATATAATTAAAATTCCTGTATGGCATAGTAACTTGCATTTATCAATTTACAGAAATGTTATTTTGATTTTTTTTTATTTAGAAATGATAACTTAAGTACCCACAAAATAGATAAATTCAATAATATCAAAAAAATTTTTAAATGTTGTTTAGATCATGAATACCCTTTTAACTTCTTAAGAACTTATATTCATCACAAATATATTAGTCGTCTTGCTACTTCTGATTCCAAATACACCACACAACAATAGGATTTCAAAGTCAGCATGTTAGTGGTCTTGCTGTGAAGATTATATCATGACACTCATATCACAGTTTACATCTTTTCCACACACATCTTAAACATCTTACACATTTTTGACAACCAACCAAATTAGAGCCTAGCAAATTTACATTTTTAACAATCAACCAATTCAAAGCCTACCAAACTTGATTGTCATCTATCTCGGTATCTATCTATGCTGGCTAGTGTAAAAGTTAGTTCAAAAGATACGTTCAAAGATACCCAAGACTCTTGATTCTCTCGGAAAAAGTAGGAAGATTTCGTTTAATAATTTTTTTTCTCGTAATTATTTTAGGATTTTTCTGCTTTAAGAAATTGGGGAGAATTTGTTTCAGAATATTAATCAGTGGTTTTATCATACTCTCTGTGAGTTTTTGTATACTTTGAATTTTGGTTTGTGTATTTTTTTATATACTTTGAATTTTTTTATATACTTTGAATTTGTGTTTATTTTATTTGGTTTTTCCTACCGGGTTGCAAAGGGGTAAGGTTGGCGCCTTCAAACTAGTTTAACCCCACTTATTCGGTCCTAAGTCCGAAATTGCTTTCTGACTCGCTAGGTTCTTTTTTATAGTTCCTTTTTTGTAATTTTTATAGTTCCTTTTTTGTATTTTTTTTATCTTCATGTTTTGCTTTTATATTTTTATTACGTTATTTCTTGTTATGTTCATTATCTATTATTTCTGGTTTTTGAAATATTATACAAATTTCTTTCATATATATATATATATATATATGAAAAATAATATAATACGTCGATATATATATATCGACGTATTATTTTTTGCGAAATTCATATTACTTAAAGAAAAGGAAATAAATAGTTTGTAGTGATGATCAAAATTTTTCCCATATACAAGGTTCTGGAGTTGTATGTTTTCCTTCATATTTAAAGTTTTACTTTTTAAAATAACATTAACACTAGAAGGACTGAAATTTAGTACATACCTATATTGCCCAAAAGCATCCATAGTGACTGCGTCGTGAAAAAATAACTAATGTGTAAAAAAATTTGTTTAAAATTAATTTTTAATACTTTTTATATTATTTACAGTCATATAACAAGTTGTTAGTAAATATTAAAAATAAAACAATTTACTTCACTTGGGAAAAATGTATTCTAAAAAAGTCTAAGAAATTGTGTTATTATATACGTAATTGTGTTTTTCTAATTGAAATCAGAAAGCAGTCAAAATGACTTCCTCGGGCAATTTAGTGTTTAGGATAAATTAAAAGTAATTCTTTCTTTTCGTTAATTGTTTGGTAACCGTTTAATTTCACTGTTTATTCTCATTTTCTGATTTTAAGAGCTAACGTATTTATACAAATCTAAGCAGCACCAGAAATCCCCAAAACGTTTTTGTGAAAAATTAAAAATAACTTAAAAAGATTTATCCATTTTTACGAAATTGAAAAAAAAATGAGGAGTGAATAATTGATGTATTTTACAAATATTAAAAACTTTTAAATACTTAAATGAACTTGTAAGTGCTCTAACCATCAGTATCATTTTCAATTTCCCCATTCAATGCATTTTTCAGCCTTCGATTCTGAGTTACACCCGATTTTCAATTGCATCAACGTTGGAAAAAGTACAATTTAGATTCGAATAAATGCGGTAATACTTTCTGCGTTGTTGGTATTAATATTCTTTGATGTATTCGTATTAAACTTTTAGTGTAAAATATTAAAAGTAAATATTCAATTGCTTGATTTGACGGATTTGATTTGCTGTTAACATTGCACATAAAAGCAACACAAAAGCTGTAGGAAATGAATTTTGGTAATCGTACCTCCGTCAAGGGACAAGAATAACTCCTGAGTCTGCACGTTCTCTCTAAAATTCCACAACACGCTAAAGTGAAGACTTTAAGCCTTGAAAGGCTTAACAAGTATCAACTCATCTACATGGTTGGTTTAGTAGAACATAACACAGTGATATAGATAAAAACAAAATTAAGGTAGTTTTAATAAAACAAGTAATTTTATACATTTCAGAAATTTCTGCAAATATAATGCTTATTGTTTCTTTCAACAATTAAACTCTTCGTTTAGTTTAAACTAATAACATTTGCAAGTCAAGTAAACACGTTTTTTGCAGTGTATTTTTTAAAAACTTCAGATATTTCGATTTTTTTCAATAAATGTCTGAATAATACAGCGATATAACTTTACACAAACTAAATTCTCAGGAAATTATTCTTTGAAAATAAGTAACCATACGATTGAAACATAAACTAAAAGTCTCATATGTTTTGCGTATACAAAGTGCTCGATTCGTTAGACAAAAAAAAATCCTCCACAAACTTAACTTACAAAAGTCATCCAGTATCTTACATGTCAATGAAGAAAGAAGACAAATTCTAAGAGAAATTAGTATAGGAGTTTTTCAAGCTCACTAGTATAAGGCACAGTAAATGACTATTTGTCATTGCTGAGATGTATATCCCTGCTGGTATTTGAAATCAACTCGCATTTTACTACAGAAAAAGTAAATTCTATTTGCATAAAAATTCCTAAATCAAAATTAATAAAATTTTAGCTCGAAATTAACGTAACATAGCTTTGTTCTTCAATTGAAATTTTAAAATATTTGAAAATAATTCTATGATGTAGAAATCATGTTTTGAGATATTTTTAACGTATTTGTTTCAACTAGAGCTTCGCGAACCGTGATTTTTTTCGCTCCATTTCAACTAAATATATATATATATATATATAGCACTGTAGGTTCTTGTACTTCTTCACTTTTATTTTATATATATATATATATATCGGTTCGGTTTGGTTCCGGTTTTCGTTCCGACAGAAATAACAGTTTTCGGAATTTTGGTTCAGTTTTGAACGAATAATTGTACTTTATGTATGTTTTTATCTTAAATCATCGATACTTCTAGTTCATTCGATTGAATTAAATCTGCCTGATACAAATAGTTTCGAGTAAAGGTGAAACAGAAAAGTACTAGTGAACATCAAAACAGGAAATCGAGAAGCAATTTATATGTAATGATGATAATTATAAGGTTGACGTTAAATTAGAAAATATTGATTAATTGGTTACATTAACAAAATGGCTGAAGATATATCGAACCGAAATAAACCAATATTTTTTTCGGTTCAGATCTGGTATTCATTTTAATCAAACTAATGACTTTTTCCGGTTTCTGGTTCGGTTCCGGTTCGAAGAACTGGTTTTGACTGAACACATTTTAATAACCTTAAATTAGAATAAAATTATTTCATATTTTGTATTAAAGAAGTTGCTCACTAATGATTCACCCATTAATTATCAAAAGTTCAAAATAGAGTCTAGCTCGAGAGTCAGAGTTCAAAACATGAAATATGAACTGCAAATGAAACTCAAAAGTTCTTACTTTAAATTAAGAGAAATTTTAGTAAGATAAAACGCATCTCACAGAATCAAGATTAGAGATGTAATTCTTACGCGGGGATGTGTGTGTGTGTTGTAAATGTGTGTGGCAAATGAGATTAAACTGGTATATTTGTTTCTTCACAAGCTATTGCATATTTCAATGCACATTCAAATTGTTAAGAATCTTTCTGAAAATATACCGCAAATCTTTTAACTTTATAATTTCTAACATTCATAGAATTCTTAGTGTTGCTTGATATCTGTACTATAATATCGTCTGAGTTATTTGAATGGCATGCGAGTAAAACCCTTTTTCTTACCTATCTCAACAAATTAAAGATGCTCAAAATGGCCTCATTTCTGAAATATTATTAGGTAAAAACCTTAAGCTCTCTAAGTAAATTATTGTCAATGTAATAAATATTATCATAAATATGAATTCTGTTTAACTACTAGAGTCAGAAAATATATTTTACTCTACCATCTACTTACTATGTGCCATAATTAAAGCAAGAAACTACAGAAACTCTTTGAAACTTTTATTACATTCATTTTAGAGTATTTTGAGAATTACTTAAAAAGTATTCTAAATGCTGACTACAAATATGTTTTTTATCCAATGAGCTATTTACTTTGCTTCTGTATTTTCGTTTAGAAGCAAATAACTAAATTTCGTTTGCATTTTTTAAATCACAACAATACTCAACTAAATAACACAGAGATATGTGAGAAAATTCACTAATAAGTACTAATTTGGATGTTTGACAATGCTTCATGAAAGTTTTGCGGTCATTTATAAAATTAATTATCTAGTTATTTATTTTTCCGTTCTTCCCTCACAAAATTTAAAGTTCTTATGTTGTAGTTGCTATTTTTAATTTTTAAATATAATTCAACAATAATATTACAATTAAAATGAAAATAGCGAAATATTTAACTTTAGGACGTTCAATTTATCTCTAAAAAACATGAAAAATGAAAGTTTATAAAGAAGAATTTAATTAATAGTTATAAAATTCCGCTATTTACAAATATGTGAAACTGCTGCTAAATACTAACAAATTTTTAAAATATTTACGAAACATTTATTTTCAAGTCAGAGACTGCCAAAAATATTGCTGTTTCAAAAATAAGATAATTAATGTTTGTTTCAATTTTGCATTTTCAATAATTGTTCCCCATTCCTTTACGATATTTCCGAATAGAATTCTTATTAATTTTCTTCTGAAAACAGAACTGAATTTCAAATTTTAACCAGTTTGTATTTACTTTAGCATTCGAAAATTATTGACTTTTAATATAGTAAGTAAATACAGAAATGGTGAAATAAATATAATATATTATTATTGCTCTTATGAGCATACATGTCTGCTGTCCATTTAATTTAGAAATGGCGAAGTAATTAATTTATCTTCGTTAATAAGTTTACCTTGACGTGCCAATCTCATAAATTAATCCATCTTAAGAAGCATTTTGCAAATCCTGTTAAGTATGTACATTTTAATCTTACTATAACAATAATTATACAACAATTACATAATTTTTAAGATAAATTATACTAATTACTTTCCTTGCTTAACTCGTTTTAACTAACTTGAATAAAAGTATTAAAATGAATAGAAAAACTTTATTATTTATTTCATTAATATAATGAATTAATAGCATGTATATATAGTTCAATATTTAAAAAACTTTATTACAGTGATAAAATCCACAATTTATAAACCTTTTAACGCACTTAATTTTTGTAGGAAAGTCTATGGTTTACAATAAGAAAACTACGTATTTTTGTTATCAAACCATTTTTTGAATATCTTCATGCAATTCAAAATATTCTCATTAGCTTTATTAAACAAATATTTTTGATGGGGTAAAATCCGCTTATAAATATATTTTTTAAATTCAGATTTTTTTTTCTTTCAAAAATTAGAAAGAATTAGTCAATATAAGTATCACTGCTTGAAATAGCTTTTAATTGTACTTAAAAATCCCATAAAATATTACTTTGAATATTCTTTAATTAAATAGAATTCTTTAAAATATTCTTTCACATAAAATGATAAACTTGTAAATAATTAGTTATATTTATTTTAAGAGCTATAGTTTTTGTTGTGATTTGTATTAAAAAACATACTTTTCAGATATCAGAGTTTATTTTTTCTGCAAATAACACGTTTATTCTATTGAGTATTCGTTTTTTAAAACGTTTCGCTTCATTTTAAGCTATTTACTATACCACTATATGAAATGGTACTTCATTCCTCAAATAGTTCATAAGTTTTTCTGTTTTAGTTTCTTAAAAGAATTTTGAAAAGCTCAGTTCTTTTATAATAAAATATTATTATATAAATAGAAAAATACAACTACTTGCTTATGCTAATGATATTGATGTAATTTCTCAATCTCTTCCTACCTTGAAGAAACTTTTCTTGCCCTTGAGGAAGCGACAAAACGAATGAGCTAAGTTATAAAAGATAAAACAACACAGAGTTGCAGCCCCTCCTATCTTGAGATAGGCTGTTATAAATTTCAAACAGTAAAGAGCTTTACTTACTTGGGCTCAATTATTATTAATGGTTTCAGAATATCACCTGAAATGAGAACCTGACAATACCTGGCAAATAGAAGGGGTGGAATGTATCGGTATAGAAGATTTTGTCCTTATACTTGTCCTAACACATGTATCCAAAATTTGGACAGTGACAAAACTGGAGGAAAATACAATCGTAATTTTTGAAAGGAAAACTCTAAGGAGTATACTTGGTGGCATAAATAGAAACGTTAATTAGTGAAGGAGATTCAATTTTAAACTGTGCAGGATATACAAATAACCAGACATTATTAAATACTTTAAGATAAATAGAATGAAATAGATAGACCGTGTGATCTGAATGCGTTATGTAAAAAAGTAAAGTAAAAAGCCAAGTAAAAAAGGCATTGGTCATTAGACCGACAGGAGCTGGAAGGCAGGGAAAACCGAGGTTGAGATGGGTTGATTCGGTGAAATCAGATTTCCTCTCAATTCATAGAAAGAACTGGAGATCAAAGATCAGTCAGAATCATTATGGGAGAATTTACAGAGGAACACACTGTGTCATAACTGGACTGCAAAGTCATTTCTGATGATAATAATGAATATAAAAAAATTTCTATGATTTAATTGTCATTGAAGTGTTTTACATTTTTCAATACATACTAATTTAAGATACATGATCGATTTTTTAAAATGAAAATGAAGTAATATTTTTTTATTTAAAAAAATAGATAAGTTATACTTTGAATTATAATTTTATCTCATTTAATTCAAATACAATGATACTGCGTTTTTTTTTTTGAGGAACAATTAAAATTTTTGTTATTTACCTTTTGATATTAAGATTTGTAGAAGTTCTAAATGAAACTAAAACTATAAGCATACAAAGGAAAAGGAACATTGACGACTTTGAGTGAGTGAGTGAATGTTAATGTCACACTGTTCAGCTACGCGAGGACTTTTGGCGAAGGCCCCTGAAATTTTTAAACCCAGGTCAATTTTACAACCCGAGCTTGCACCCCTCCCCCTAACACCCACACCAAGGGAAAGGGACGGTTGAGCCCCGACAGGTTTAATGCGCATCACTACCCTAGGCTTGACATTTTAAAATTGGGAATTTAAAAAAAGGGGGGGATATTTACATTTAAAAAGAAAAATTAAAGGTTTTAAAGCTTTTTTTTTTAAAAAAACCCATAATTTAAAAAAAAAAAATATTAAAAAACAAACAAATTCATAACTCCCCCCTTTTTAAAAAAATTCATTTAATGATATTTTAAGGAAAAAAAAATTTTTCTTATATTTAATAAATTTTAATTTTTTTTCCCACTATTAACAATTTTCAACTGCTAAAACCCAAAAAATTTCAACAGGAAAAACTGTTGTTTGTGTTCTGATACAAAAATTATTTTGATTTGACTTCTTTTTACCCGAAAAAAATAAATACTTTTATATTGGGTTTTGTTTTAAAAGGTTTTAACACTTTAACCCCCGTGGTCACTGCGCCTTTTTTTCAAAACGTCATCTGCGGGTTAGAGAACACCCCAAAGTCTTAACAAGTGATTTAAAAAAGAAAAAAGTTTTTGTCAAAAGTTTATTTTAGAAGTATAAGGGGTTTTTTGATTATACAAACAAAATTGTTAAATTCATTCAAATGAGACTAATTAATTTTAAAAACAAACCTAAAAAAATTTCATTTTGAAGTACAGAATTTCATTTTTTCAAAAACCACAAGTAAAACGTATATACCAGTAATAAAAAAATTTTTTAATTAAGATAAAAAGAAAAAAAAAGAAAAATAAATTTTAATCATTTTTTAAACATTCAGAGAACTGTATTCATATGTTTAAACATATTTTTCTTTTGAAGACAAAACAAATAGTTTTAAATCTTTTACCCGTGGAAAAAGGGGGCCACACCCTTTTTTTGGGGGTTAATGCTTTTAATATAATTTTTTGTAAAACCTTTTTTAGTGTTTTTTAAGGGTTTGGGAAAAAGATTTTTTATCCCATGTGGTACAAGATCCATTCTAAACTCCCCAAAAAAGAATGTCCATTTATTTCAAAAAAACCGAATGATAAAAAGGAAAAATTTAATTTTGCAGTATTAAGTAGATGATAAAATATTCGCAATGGCCAAAGGTTACATATTCGCGATACATAATATAAAACTGCACATTTCATCATTTACAACACCACCTGTATTATAAAATTTATGATTTCAATTTTCCCATCTCTCCAACTTTGGTTACGATCACGCAGTTATCGAATTAAATTAGTTCATTTGTCAATCTGTTGATACAGATTTAATAGACGACAAAGTCGCTATTTCTCCTTTCTCATGGGTTTTGTCATAATTTCTAGAAAACGTTTTGAAATTTTTTAAAAAATTGTATTTTTCAAATATTTTATAAATTACATTATTTGGTATCCCGCATTTATTGAAATTTTAAATAAAATATTCGTGCATATTAATACATTTAAAAAAAAACGTAAACGGAAAGCGTAAAACGTTTTTTCCGTAGATGCTTCGAGTACGAAATATAACTCAATCCTCGCGGGTGTTCTCAGACCCCAAATAAACTTGAAGGTCGTTACATTCCAATCGTTCTAGCGAATTGATTACATCAGGTCTGAAGGTTAAATGACCTAAAATGGGCAGCTACAAAAAAAATCGTGGCTCTGCGCATTTTTTTTGGGAATTGTAGGGCTTTTCTAGTTGCTGGGTGTACAGAAAACCCCGCGCAGTGATCGCGGGTTAAAAAGTGTTCAATATTATGCACCTTTTCCTCCAGCTTCTAAAACGGACAAATCAGGATACAAATGCTTAGGGATTATGGTAACCATGAAATAAAAATCATGTAGTTAAAATTATACCAATTGAAACACATTCCACCATCACTCGTCTCTCAGTGAGAATGGTTTGACCATGTCATTTATTGAACTTCACATGAACATGTTTTATTCTGATATAAGTCATCTCTGACTCGCAATGTAAGAACAACGTACTTTTAAGAACAATGTTCTAATGTTATGTTTCTCCAAAGCTTGCTTATATTATCTCCATACACATTTAAACTTTTGGTCTATGATATCGAGATTCAAGATGCACGAGAGAGGTATAAATGTTTTAAGAAAGGCTGGAAACTGCTGCAAAGGGGAAGGGGAGAGAGACGTAAAGGAAGTATTTTTTTAAAGTAATATTATAATTCATTTTTTTTTAAATATCTGACATATATGTTCTACTTAAAATATTTACTTAAATGTTCTACTGAAATATTTATGCAAAAGGACCTTGCGTAAGAAATAGTAAATGCAATTAAACAAAATATATATATATATATATATATATATATATATATATTTACAGAAAATCTATTGAAGTATAGTTTATTTTTAAAACTACTATATATATTTTCCCGTTGAGTTTATTGAATGTTTTAAATGCTAGTAAGTAACATTTTTTGCATTATAGTTGATTAATGTTTGATTATTTTGTAAATTCAATGTAAATATTTTAACTGAAACTTTGAAAGAAAATTATTTATACGCTAAATAAAACTTCAGTTATCTAAAGTAATATATTTTATTGAGTTTCATAAGTAAAGTTTCATTTAATGACATTTAAACTAATTTACTCCTATTTACCTCTTTTAATCACAAAATTAGTAGTTTATTTAGGTAGTAGAAACGATTAGAGTGCATACATTTCTCCATTAAACTTTAATCCTCATTTTTCCATTATCATTAAGCCTCATAAGTTGAAAAATGGCTCGAATGAAAGGAGAATAGGTAAACATTTTACATTTCTGTTGATTTCTAGTTTTTCTAAATCGTTTTTTTTTCCTTTTCAATTTAAATTACTTTGCTGTTTTTTTGTTTTTTTTGCAAGAAAACGCTGCAGTTTTACATGATTCAAATAATTTTATTCACAATATATTTAAATATTTTAAAACTAAGAGGAATTTAAAACATAAAAATTATGTGTTCGAAACTAAAACAAATTCGGACTATAAAATTGATCTTCCTAAACTGGACCTACTAAATGTCTTTGCCATCTATACCAAAATATCCCAATAATTTTTCTTTAAAACAAATTTTTTTTTAAAATTTTTATTTATTTATTTTAATATTTTATCGACAATTTTCACACTAGTTAAAATACACAACGAGCTCATTTATTACATAAACAACAAGAAACTAGAATACATATTCATATTAATTTACTTTTAACGTTTTCAATAATTTCTTTTCATCGCTGAATTACGTCACTGATAAAAAATATTACATTTACAAAACCACAATTTCAATGGAATACACATGCACAATTTCCAGCTTTTTTGTTTCTAATAACATTCTATTTTCACAATTATTCTTAAGTAGTAAACACTATATTGAAAAGGTATTTTTATTTACTATTATTACTTCTGAAATTTTCACTAATCTAAAGGCTTTGTTTCTTTAATTTAGAAGCTTACAATTACATAAGTTCCTTCTTTCCTTATTTATCAGAGAAAATCTTTCATTCATCTTAATGTCCATCTTAAAAGTATTAGATAATTTTAATACACCTTAACATAAAAACTCAAAATTTCAACAGTATAAGATTTTTAATAGTAAAATTTCTCTCCATTTGCTATTACGCGGCTATGTTTTTACTTTATTTGATTTTTTCCTTTAAGTAATATTACGAAAAGAACCTTCCGCATATTTAAAATTGAGATTCATAATTTTATTCCTAATTTTAGACATAAACTTTTATTTCAACGTGGTGTAATAAACATAATGAAATTGATTTCTATTTTCAATAATTCGATCAGTTTAACATGCTAGTAATCATGTATATAGATAATGAAATCAGAAATTTTTTTCATAACTATCACGAATTTTGCTATCAAATGTTTTATATTCAAATTAAAACAATAATTTAAACATTTTCAAGTTATTTCTTACCATTGCTTCTCTTCATAGCATTTCTAATTTGGAAATTCTGACATCTTTTTAATCTTTTGTCATTTGTAACAGGCATTTTGCTTTAACAGTTTGAAAATTTCGTACTATATCTTAATATTTCTTAAGTAAACTCTCTATGAAAATTGACCATAAACTATATTAATTATGCTACTAAAGAATTTACAGGTTGAGTTTTAAAAAAAGGTGGAAAACACATATTGTTTTCTCCTATTTCTTATAAAAATAGCTATTATTCATATTGGATTGGTTTGTACAAGTAGAATAAAAAATATATTTCCTTTTTCAAGTCCAACTATCAGTTTACTCTCTCCCAGTATGTACACACACACACACACACACACACACAAATATATATATATATATATATATATATATATATATATATATATATATATATATATATATATATATATATACATATTGTTCAAATTTTATATAAATCATTAATAAAATACTTTCTATTCACCCATTCAAGCTCATACATTTTTTTAAACTTGTAGTAGATGACACTTATTGTTAATGCAGTTTTTCAAATATTAATTCATTAATTAAATTAAAAAATGAATAAATAGTAATAAACAAAAATAATAGCCCAACAGCATATATAGAAAGGAAAATCATTCATCGAGTAGCGCAATGGATAGCGCTTTGAACTTCTAACCCAAGTGTTGTGGGTTCGAATCCAGTTTGGGATCACGTATTTTCTGAGAATGTGATTTATTTTTTACAAAACTATTTTATTAGAATAATCAAATCTAATTAATGAATAAATAGTAACAGGCAAACAAAAATAGTCCAACACCATTTATATAAGAGAAAATGTGGAAAATTGCAAGGAAAATCGCTTTCTATTTTGTAACTTAATATTGTGATTCTGTCATATGTATATACATATTTACATTAATTGTAACTATTTGATAAAAAGTAACTAAAATAAAATTTTTTTAGTTAATTTAAGTAGAAAATGACTTAATTATTTTTATATTACTTGTTCAAGATATATCAGTTCTTAACTTTCTTTATGAGGTTTTCAAGCTAAAGTTTTTTTCTTATAGAAGCCTGAGTTACGATTTAAAAATATATTTTTACAATTACATTGAATGAAACATTCGTTGATTGCTGAAATGTAAAGCTTTAGTGGATGTTGAATCCGCTATTATATCACCGCACACCGATCCTCTTTACCATTCCTCAAGCCGCTTCATTAGTGAATTCAACCCCACGCTAAGCAGTAAACGTTTGTAATTCTCGAGCATGTAATCATTCCACTATCTGGGATAATGATGAGTGAAAATCTCACGAAGTGGATGAATATCACATTTCCATTTATCCTAATGGATTACCTATAACTCCAAATGCATGCAGAGGTCAATAGAGCTCCATTTTGGCTATTCGGTCATCTCATTGGACATCATATATCAATTACTTTAAATTTTGCTATGTGTCTAAAATATGTATAAAAATATCGTTGGATGGGGAACATTACGGACTATTTATTAGAAGTTCGTTATTATATGGAATGATACGTTTTTTTTCATTTTGTTCATGTTAACTATCTTCACAATATTTTTAATAGAATATTTTTGAAAAAGTTTTCATTTTTCAATTAAAAATATTATTATTAAAGAAGCATTTAAATATAATAAGAAACTTAGTAGATTGATTTATAATTATAGTCTCATTTCATAATCATAGAGATCAAAAGTCTATTGATGACAATACAAAAATTTCATTGATGCATACTGTCAACATGTTGTAAAATGTAACCTGAAATAGTTAAAGATGAATTTTCAAAGAAATTTATGAATAATGGTTTACTAATTAATAAATTTATGAATAATTTAGGTCGATGAACATAAATATATAGGAACTCCTTAGGATACCGATTACGAAAGACTTTGGATGCTTGTTTTTTTTTATCTTAAAGAATCCGACTACTTCCGATAACTTATTTTTATAAAAATTGGGATAAGGGGATTTTTTTGTGTCGTTTTTTTAGATTTATTTAGTACATTTTAAGAAAAATATGCTAAAATTAAGAAGAGAAAAATAAATTATTATTACTAAAAATGGGAAAAATTGGTAGAAATTTACAAAAAAATGCACAAACCCGTTCTGTACTAAAAGTTTCAGAACAAATTTGCAATTTTGATGTGTTGCTTTGCTATTCATTTTTGAAATAGCCTTCAGCTTAAAAGATAATTTAATTTTTACAAAAACTAAAGCACTTTATCATAGTTATTATATGAAATTGCTTACAGAAACAGTAATTATATTTACATAAGAGACTGTACATTTTGTAATAAAACAATGATTGATAAATCTGTAGGTTAAAACACCTTTACTTTTATACAAAACATACACAAAAAATTTCAGTTAGTTATTTTCAAAACTCTTTGAGCAATCGTTGCCCCGTTTGAGCTTTTAAAAAAAACACATTTTAATTGAGACCCATTTTAAAGTATGAAAAGTTGCTTTTAAAGTAGTGGTATCTCCTTTTACAAAAACACTTGTAGTTTTTGTTCTAGAGAATGGAAAAAAAATTGGTATTTTTATATAACTAATAAAATGGCCTATAAAATAATATAAAAAAAGTGCCAATTTTTGACAAAATTCACAATTTTAGGGTAGTCGGATACCTAAAACTGCTATCAACTATGGGATGCCTTTGGATGCTTTTGATCAATTGAAGTAAGAGATATGTATTTAAAAAAATCAACGTTGAAAATAAGATTAAATTTAAGGGCAACTTAAAATTATACAGAGATGTTCCCCCCCTATGATTATGTAATTTTCCAAATTGATAAGTCTCCACCACATTTTACACTAAAATATGAGTACTAATAAAGTAAATTGTTAAATGAATATACTTTAATTTATAATACGTTAGAAATATATTTAAATATAGTAATAAAGTAGTAATTAATATATTTAAGCACTTAATCCTACAGTGATTCAGCACTAAGTTTATTAAAAATCCTGTTGAATCTCGTATTACTACTAAAGGCAATAAAAATATATTGCGTCATTTGAGAGGTTGTTACAATAATTTTTTTAAAATATCATCGATAATTTCAAGCATACAACTATATTTCAAAATAGTTACACTCCACTTTTTAGCTTAAATTGCAATGTTAAGGCCAATTAATTTCTTTTAAGTTTAGATAATTAGACTAAAAATAGATATTAGGATTACATTCACAATTTTTATCAAAAGCAATAAAATCATCAATTTATCTAAGAATATAAAAATCATAAATAATATAACTATTCGCTTTAAAAAAGTAATAAATTAAACTATTTCTAGAAGGTCCACCTTGTTTTAAACCTTCAATTTATTTTTACCGATTGTCATTAAAATTAAAATAATAAACTACGAATATATTAAATATATTTACTTTTTAAAAGTTCAAGTTCTTTATTATTTTAATAATAAATTCAACAGTAAGATACTTGATAAAATTTCATAAAATGATTTCAAATATTTTACCAGAAATAGTGGTGCATGTTTTGTTTTACAGTCATTTGTAATTTATAAATTTACTAAATTTTATAAATTTAGAGGGTTAAAAAAAATGTGGAAATTAACTTTTGTAATATATACTTTTTGATTTTTATAAAAGCCCTTTTATACGTGATAAATCGTTTTTTATAACTTTGGCGGTTTATAAAAGGATTCATTATTCTGAATGTGTTTTTTAAATTTAACCCCTAAAAATAAAAAAAAATTTATTCATTTTTTGATACTTTAAAAACAATATGTTCAAAATGAAATTTAAAACACAAAAAAGAATATTTGCTCGATATTCCGAAAGGAAAATCACAATTAAACAAAAATTTTAATTTAATATCCTTCTGAAAATATTGTTTTTTAAATTTCCCTCAAATATTTAAAAGGTAAAATATATATATATATATATATATATATATAATGGGAGCAGGCGTACTAGTGTTTATCATATTATTTTTCCATGCCAAAAAGACGTTTTTTAAAAATCAGTCTGTTTTTGGGGGCCGAACGTTTCATTTCTTATCTATGATCTTGCCAAAAGTACAATTTTTTTTCCAATGAAGCTAGAAAGTGGGGTATTTATTCAAATGTTTTACAAAACTTTGACAGTTTTTCAAATAAAACAATTATGTATATAGCGAGATATATTACTTTTTTGTATACTGTTTGGTAATGTTGGTTTTTTTTTATTTTGTGTACCGTGAGCCCCGCCTTTTAGCAGGAAAACAAATTTATAAAACTTATTTAGGGAAAAAGAACTGCTATCGTTATTTATTGTAAAAAAGTAAAAAAAAGGTATTTAAATTTTTTTCCGTTTAGTAAATTTCCTTAAGAAAGAGAATACGTTAATCTTACAAAACGTAGAATTTTCATGTTTGATGGAAAGAAGATGGGGAAAGGCAGACCGCTGACAGTGACAAACAAACTAAACGCAACTGCGAGGCGCGCGTTTACGATTTTAGTAACAATTATAACGAGATTTTGTGATTCTAGATGAATAAACTTATGCATGTGTTTTTTTTTTTTATAAAACAGCCCGTTTTGTTGAAAAAATGTTATCAAAATTGATACAAAAGATCATTTTTTTATTTGATCTAAATTTCTTTTTTTAGTTAAACCTGGTAAAAAAATGCATTTTAGAAGATATAGAAAATGTTTTTAGTTTATAAAAATCCCAAAGAATGTTTTTTAATAAAAAAAGTATCAAGACATTCAAACATATGAATTCTCAATCATATCTATTTTTATCATAGTAAATTTAATCATAAATATCTAAACAACTTTCTTCATTTTCCTGAATTATATTTTTTTTTTTCCTTTCATTTAAATCCAAAAATAAAAGTTTAGGGAAATTTAATTTGATTAAGCTAATTTTTCCCTTACAAGGGAAAATTTATTTATTTTTGTAATTTTTTGGCAAATAACTAACATTTAGTTGAAAAATAAAATTTGCATAAAATGATTTCAAGTAAAAATTTACCCAGTCAAATCTTATTTTTTAAAATTGTAGCCTAAAAAAAAAATTTTTTATAGCTGTTTTCCCGATATTTAATTAATTTTTTCCAAACTTCAGAAATTTTGATTTTTTATCAATTTTGTTTTCACTTTACAAAGTTTAATCAAAATGTTTTTGGGAATTTAACCAAAAAAAAACAGTTAGTAGTAGTTAAAATTTAAATTTTATATCAATTTAATTCCGTGTTGTTGAGTTAGCTATATAAAAACAGTTTTTAAAATGAAAATTTAGTTTTGTAAAAAATTTTTCAAGAAACCTAAGAAATAAAAATAAAACCAAAAAAAAATGAGAAAACCACATAATACAATCATTTGCCCCAAAAAACTTTTACTTAAAATGGGGAAATTTTACATTTTTTTACTTGTAATTTTGATATTTTGACGAATGACTTTTTTCAATTTTGATATTTTTTAAATTATATAGATGCTTTTTTTGTAAAATTTTTTCCCTTTTTAAATTACCCCAAAACGGTGGGAATTTAAATTTCTTGAATGAAACAACAATTAAGTCATTCCAATATTTTACATGGACTTAAATTTTTTCAATGTATTATACATAAATGTTTCATTTTTTTGGGCGTTTTTTTTCTTCAATCCATGGGGATGCCACGCGTAAGCCCCCAATACGAATTTAGAAATCCCAAAATAAGTGTTCAAAGGAGAAAAATGAAATTGGTTACGTTACTATCAAGTAAAAATTTAAAACCATTTTATTAAAATAAAACTTTCAACAGAACAAATACCACTTTAAAATTAATTTTATACAAAAAGTTTTAAATATCGGAAAAAAAAAATAGAACCATTTATTTTATTTAAATATTTTCCCAAAATTTGTTTCAGGTAAAACACACATTCTGTTTAAATATTTGTTGTAAAAAAAAAAATTTTTTAAGGTTTAAAAAAAAAGACAATATAAGAAAAGGTTTTTTCAGTGAAATTAATTTTAAACTGAAAAAAAAAACCTGTCTATTATTTAAATCCCAACGATTCATTTATTTTTCTATTCATTCCTTTTGTACGTTTTGTCGCGTTAACCTAAAATAATTAAAAAAGAATATCGGCCTTTTTTTTTTGCTCCTCTATAAAATTAAAAATTTAAAATCATAAGGTTTTAAAAAACCAATGTTTTTTTACAATTTAAATGGAATAGAAATTTTTTAAAAAAATCTTTAACTATGAAAACTCAAAAAAAAAAAAAAAATTAAATAAAAGGTTTTTAATTTTTCCCCAGACCCTTTTAAAAAATAACTTTTTAAAAAATTGAAAAAAATTTAAAAAAAAACAAATAAAGGAAAAAACAAAAAAAAAAAAAAAGTTTCTGGCTTTATTTTAAATCAATTTTTCACCATTTCTTACAAAACAAAAAAACCCAAAGAGAACTTGGGAAAATTAAAAAAAGCTTTTTCCTTTTAAGTTTTATAAAAAAGACAAATAATATTTCCCCTTTTTTAGAAATAATATTATCCCCTTTGTGCTTTATAAAAGGTTTTTAATAAGGGCTTTTTTAAGGAAAAACCTTTCCCGCGAAATGGCCTTGAAAATCGTTGACCATAAAATTTTGGGAAACCCTACATAATCTAAATATATTTTAAAATTTTCCCCCAATTCTTTTACTTCTTGACCTTTTATTTTTTTTTCCTATTTTAAGTATTCTCAAAAAAGAATTTTTGTTTTTAAAAAAAAGTTGAGAAAGTTGGGGAAAAAAGGATTTCCCATTATTTTTAATCCAAACCCCAAATATTTTTTCCAATTTTCCCTTTAAAAAGTTTAAATTTTTTTATTTTAAATTTACAAAATTAGTTTTGAAATTTAAAAAAAAGGGAAAAAAAGTTTATCCATAAAGCACGTGAAATATTTTTATATCATTAAAAAAACTTTAGTCAGAAAAACTAGGGATATTTTTTCAATTATTTACAAAAAGCACTTTATTTCTGTGAATTAAATTACAATAGCTCTCCAGATATAGTAACATTTTAAATTTATAAGAAAGGTTTTATAATGAGAAACATTTCTAGGAAAAGAAATACTGCTGAAGAAAAATAATTGTATTTATTAATAAATTATTACATAAATATGTATAATATGCGTAATAAATATAGATATATATACATATATTTATGTTTTTGTATTGTGTTCTTATCAAGATAGGAAAAAAAGAGGATTGATTCGATTCTTTTTGCTACATGATCTTACAGAAAGGTTAAAGGGGGGTTAAAAAATATGAGTTTAATCCAAAAATTTAACCATCTTAAATTTGTTGTTAAAAAATAAATTTCTAAAAATTTTTTCCCAAACAACATTGGGTAGTAAATTTTTTTTTAAAATGGATTTTATTTTTTTAATTTGAGGAAAACAATGGTTAACGAAAAATGCGGGAATTAGGATTTTAAAAATGTTTTTTAAAAAAAGACCGGGAAAAGTATCCTCCCAAAAATATAAAAAAAAAGTTTTAAAAAAACCCGGGTTTTTTTTCGGGGCCTATTTAAAAACTCCCAATTCATCAATAAAATTATTCACTTTTTTCAAAAAATTTATATCTCTTTTAAAAAATTAAAAAAGGAAAAAACCTTTTTTAATTTTTTTATTGGATTGCAACTATCCGTATTTATTAAAAAAAGAAATTTTTTGATGAAAAAAAAAGGAAATTCCAAATTTTTCAAAAAAAATTCAAAAAAAAAGAAGCAATAAGTGATAAAAAAAGTACCTTTCTATAAATTTTGGGGGTTTTAAAAAAAAACATTTTCCCCCCTTTTTAAAAAATTATATATTCAAAAAATTTGGGGGAATGCAAAAACCTTTCTTTAAGTATGAAAATGAGGGAATTTTTAAGGTCTAGGATTGTTAACTCCAGTTTTAGTTTTTTTTGCCACGAACTAGCATTGTATAAAGCAGGTAACGATTGTGGACGGTTTATTTTATTCTCGTTGACAATGTTTGCAGTTCCCATGAAGTGCCGAACGTTGCCGAAGACCTTATAACCAACTGGATGACTTTGAACAAAGTCTATTAGCCAGGGTGCGTGAAACTAGTTGGTCATACATTTTAAACAGTCTGGTATATCGAATAGAACATGACTGTGCAAAAGTGCTGGAAGAAATGTAGAGAGTTAGAGCTCTCACCGCAATAAAGGTTTTGTTGGGTAAGGTACTTCAAAGAGAGAAAAGATCGGATAATTGCGTGGCTAACACGAAATGCCCTAATGGTAATAATATCCTTTTTATAGCAAATGCTGCATCATTACCATACTACCCGCGGTATTTCCTCTGTAACACATCGGATTCGTTTCTATGTGACGTCAGCTGGAACAAAATTTTAACAGCTTTTTATTAAAAAAAGTTGGATTTAAAACTGTATTCCTGTTAAGAAGAAATAAAAGGGAATATGCTTTACACAACGTTTAAAAATATCCGGGGGCAATGTTTATAACACAAAACAACTTATCGTTCAGGGTTGACTCAGTGTTAATCTTTCATGGCCTTCAGCTATTTATTTAATATTCTTATTTATTTCCACATGCTTTATTTTAGAATTATACTTTGTAATTAAATTTTAGGGGATATATTCTATTCAACATCCACATCTTTTGTTAGTCAAGGACAGGTAATTATTTTAGGGATCAATAACTTGCATCTTAACACTTTTCAAATTCTTTCTTCCTCCAGCAATACTACATCATTTTCAAAAATTGTTGTGGTAGTGATAAGATTTCTTTTTTTAATTCATTTTGACTAAAGTAAGACTCATAAAAAGGGAGAAATTCTAATGAATTCTTTGATAAAGTATTTTAAGCGTGATAGAAAATTCAAAAATCAATATAAATATGATAACTACTAAAAATGCTTTACAATTATATGAGTGTCATGTTTATCTTAAGGTCTATTTTTTCATAATTTGGTTTCCTCTTGACATACTTTTCGTCAAATGACTTTTACGTTCAAACGTTTGTTTAAGATAATAGTCATGGTGGATTTTATTTACTGAATTTGCCAATATTGTAAACTTAGTATAGAATGAATGTGATATTAAAACGTCGCGCTACAAAGCTACACGAGAGCTATTGGTGATGGACGTGGTAATTTTGAGCCATGTTCAAGTGACGAGTACCACACCTGAGCTGGCATTCTCCTCCTAACGTCTGCCCACACCAACGGGTGGACGTTTGGCATTGACATATTTAACGATCGAGCCCTTTCTGCACAGCGGTTCTTCGACGGCACTATGTTTGAACTCATGGCATGCCAGCCACGAGCGTGACTTTGACTATTAAGCTAACGTGGTCAAAATTTCTATAGGAATGTAACATAATAATTTCCATTTTAATCAGAGCAAGAAAAGTAAATAATATTTTGACCGACGGAATAGTTTTATTTATTTATTTAATTGGAAAAGAGCTAATCCATTGCTCAAAATTTTATTGTAAAAATCTATTTCTTAAAGTCCGTGAATATATTTAGGAAATTTTATTTATATAGCTACATTTGACCTTCGTAAAACTACATTAATTTTCTTTTAGATTTTTCCCTATTTCATATTTATTTTTTAGATATATTTTGTATATATGTATAAGTTTAAAACTAATGGTGAGCATTAAAGTGAAATACTTTGCACAGTAAATAATTAAATAAATAAATTTTTGCGGGATTAGTAACCCATTATGTAATATTTTGTCTTGTCAGGAGATATAAAATAATAGCTGGGCTTTTAAATTTTAGACCAATAAATATGCTGCAAAAGAAGTCATTTCATAAAACTAATCATAAGATATAATGAAAATAAAAGAAATTTGTTTCGTCAGCTAACAATACTAGATTTTGAGTGACTTTGAAGTTTAATGGCGTAAGGACCAATTTTGGCCAAGCTGTGCCAAACACTCGTTAAATAAGAAAGAAATACATAAAAATGCATGCAAATATGCATATATATACATGCATGCATACATATATATTATTAAAGTAATAATTAAAAACACAAATTAAATTAAATATAAAAGTACAATTTTTAAAAAAGAAAGGGAAATAGATTTTTTTGGGGGTTAGTCTAAACGCGAAAAAAAGAATGATATATGGAATTACAAGAAAGAGGGTTGAAAATAGAGAAGGATCACTAGGGTACCCCGGGGTCGGGAAACCCTTGTTTACCAATGACAGTAAACCCCTTTGAAAAAAGAAAAGGTTTCTAGGGCACCTCAGGATTGTGACACCCGTACTAACCTAAAGAAGGCGAGTACACTGAGGGAACTAGATTTTGAAGTTTTTATGACTAATATATGCAAGCTTTAATGTTCTTAAAGCACTAACTGCAGAAAAAGTTTTAATTGACGCTTGTGGAAAGAATGGAAAATAAATTTAAAGATAAGAATCTTTTTTTTTCAAAACTGTTATTCATCGCTTATTAATGTCACAATTTGAAGCAATACGAGACCAATTGGTGGAAGACAGTACAACTTTGAACCCCAATGAAGTGAAAATAAATGACTTTCTACTTTCCAATCCTCCACACCAAATCAATGTGAGGAATCTCAGTTTCGATAGAGCTAACGTGTAGCATTATCTGGCCATAGTGGGTCTATTGCGACTCTAGAGTTCAAATCTATGACTCAGATAAAATAACGCTGGAAATAAGTTCGCGATAATCACCACTCGATAACCGCAAAGAGATACATCGATTTTCGCACTCAAACTCACACTCACTTATAAATTATGATGTCTTTTAAAGTGCCTGTTCACGGTTGTTACTATTTACGAAAATTTATTTAAGCATCATTTAATATATTATTTAAGATATTTGTAACTCTAAATCAGATGAAAATATTTCTTAGCGCGTTTTATCAATAGTTATTTAAATTTCTATATTACTAAGTTTTCGGTAAGAGAAAGACTCAAGGTAGCATAAGAAGCATAAATAAGCTAAGATGAAGTTATGGAGAAAAAATGGGATAATATAATGTTTAACAAAATATTCCATTAATTTTCTTTGCGGAATAAATTTTTTCTAACATTTGCACTCTCCAACATTGTTTTTAAATTTTTGGGGAATATAAATGCTTGAGTTTTTATATGACATTAACCGGCCTACCTGACACAACCATTTTAATCAACATTATTTATAAACAGAAGGTCGTTCCCACTTTATGGGATGATATCGCAATTTATTTTCTCGTTTGTATTTTGAGATAAAACTTTGGCAACTTTAGAATAATCATCTGAAAATGTTTACTTTGTATTGGAATGTGTAAAATAACAGATTTATTTGGAAAATGACTCCTAAAATTGACAGAAGACTCGCGAAGGCACATAACTGCGCTTTCCGAGGACAAATATTTGTATCAACAAATTATAAAGTGGAGTAGAAATCTCGGTCATTGCATTTCAGAAAAGGTATTTATTATATATTAAATTTGAAAGGGAAAAAAACACATCTAGCTGAAAGCAAAAATAAAAACATGACCATGAAGCATCATCCTAAGACAATTCAAACGCAGGCAACTACCAAGAAAGTGAAGTCTCTGCTCCTAAAACATTTACAGACTCCAAGATTATTTTGATTGAAATTACGAATATCTTACGGTACTGTAAGTATATATAAAATCATTCATAAAGATTTAAAGTTAAAAAAGATGTATAAAACTTAAGTTTCTCTTCTTTTGCCAAAACATACCGCTGAAAAAAATAACATTGTAGGAAATTGTATGAAAAACACTTAGCTGCTGCAAAATGGAAATTTGTTGTAATATTCGATGAAGCATGGGTTTATTTAAGGTATCCGACTACGTTCGGAACCGTGATTTTAAAAAAACGTATAAATGGATAATTTTCGTGATATTTAGAGTCACTTAGATTAGAATACATGTATAAAATTGTTTTAAGGACATCTTGACAAAAAAAAATTCATTTAAATACTTTATTTTGGCAAACAATTAACTTAGAATAACCTTTTTTTCAAAATGTTCTCCTTTTATAAAAAATGCTTCTAAAATAATAATATTTTGCTTATATAAAGTAAAAACTTCTCCAGAGAGTCTGAAATATTTTTTTAAAGAAATTCACATTATTTTCAGAGTTACAACCCATTTAAAAAATTATCGGCGTTTTTTTCTTAAAATTTCTCCCCTCTGTTGTCGTAAAACATGGATAAATCCACTTTTAAGTTATGTTTTTCAAAAATTCTAGTGGAGCCTCTGTACAGAGGTCTGAGCTGTATACAGGCAAAATATTATTATAATAGAATTTTTCCCCGGGGGAGAATATTTTTAAAAATGGTATTCATGTTCTTTTTTTGTCAAAATATTGTATTTTAAAATTTTTTATTTTAATAATTCTTAAAAAAATTTTATATACATTTCAAATTTAAGTGATACTAAATTTTAAAAATTTTCCATTTATATGTTTTAAAATACGGTTAAAACAAATTCGGATATTTTTGGTAATTTTAATAAAGGAAGATCAATTTTCTATTGCCCCACTTTAAATCACTGTACAAAAAGCCTTGTACAAAAAAAGTTCCCCGAGGATGCACCCAAGTTGCAGGTTTTTTTTGATACAAAGGGAAAAATTTAAAAACTAAAAAAAGAGTTTCAAGTTAGCCAAATTAGTTTACTCTACTACGAGAATGAAGAAGAAATGCTGCCTTATTTTGGAAGGAGATTGATAAATTGAGCGATATAGACAAAGTCTCGCTATTCCCTTCTAAATCAATTGTCGTATTTACAAAGAAGGAATCAAAACAGGAAAAAAGTTTACCCCATTTGATAAATATGTAAAATCCCTGACGCTTCCCCAACGGACATTTTGGGTTTTTTATTTTACTCCGGCTTTGGGCCACCCCAAACACAGGGCCCTTTGGAAAAATTTCCCGATTAATGGAATAAAATTAAATAAGTACTAAAAAAAACTTTACTTTCAGGGAAAAAAAATATATTGCTAAGAATCAAGACAATCGGGAAAAGAAATTTCCCAAAAAAATATGGCTTTTAAAGAAAAAAGTAACTATCAAAATCTTTTCCCATGAAGGAATGTCCTTCTGTATTTTTATGATTATTTTTGCTTAAAATTTCAAATAAAACATATTACGGTTTGATTAGTTAATAAAAATGGTAAACTAATTTCCCTTTTTAAAATTGACTTTTTCTTCATTTTTTAGTACAAATGTTTTTAGTAAATTTTAAATATGAAAAAAGATTTTAAACACAAAAAAGCTGAGACTTGTTTTATACCTATATTGCCCAAAAAATCAGTCAAAATACTGCTTTGGGAAAAGAATGATTAATGTGAAAAGAGATTTTTTAAAAAAAATTTAATTTTTAATATTTTTCATATTATTTACAGTCATATAACAAGTTATTAGTAAATATCAACAATAAAAAAAATTTCTTCACTTGGAGAAAAAATAAATTCTAAAAGGTTCTAAGAAATTGTTCATTATATATGTAATTTTTGTCTAATTGAAATTAAAAAGCAGTAAAAAAAAATGACTTTCTTTGGACTATATCTAGTGTTAAAACAGTTTCATCAATATCATCTAACTTTCCTTTAAGAAAAATCTGTAGAAATAATTTTTGAAAATCAGCAACAGTTATAATTTTCAGATAATACTTTTCATAGTAGTTTATTATCTCTATTATTTATTTTAAAACAACCCTCTTAGTAACCAGCTATTAACACTAGTAGGACTGAACTTTAGTATATACGTATATTGTCCCAAAGCAGTAAAAGTGACTGCATTGTGAAAGAATAACGTTAAAAAATTTTTTTTAAAAAATTTAAATTTTTTAAAATCTTTTATATTATTTACAGTCATATAACAAGTTATTAGTAAATATTAACAATAAAAAAATTACTTCACTTGGGAAAAAATATATATTATAAAAACTAAGAAAATGTTTCATTATATACTTAATTGTTTTTCTAATTGAAATTGAAATCAGTCAAAATGACCCTTTGGGGAATTTGGTTTTAAAATTGCACCCCAAAAAGTTTACAAAGACTTAATTGAATCTTTAGCCTAAACTTCAAATTATTAAATCAAAGTACACCACTTCTGTATCTGTTGTTATAAAAAAATGATACTGTTTGCTTTTTTCTCTTTCTTTAACATTAATCACGATGATCTGTACGGTTCTTGTTCGGCTTTGGATTGAATTTCTAATCCTTAAGAGGGCAGATTTGCGGTCACCTTATTTCTTGTCAAGGAAGATTCGGGAAGTCATTAGGGGCTGGATCAGAAGCTAGTTGCCTAGCAACCACTCACGCATTCACCTGACGGTGACCGCTAAGATCAGGAATTGCTATCGGGTTTCACCCAATGACGTAACGCCCCCATTTATTTTAGTGCAAAATGTAACTGAAATAAAAGTGGCTTCTAAATCCCCCCCTCTCTAAATTCTTTTTATATTTACCTACGAATTTATCTAATGCAAAATTTTATGACAAGCAAATGACATTTATTTCGTTCAAAACTGAAATGCTCCTTCACACAGACATAATAGAACCTAAATAAGAAATACTTTTTTTAACTCTTAAAAAATAAGGAAGAGGTTGTACAAATTATGAAATGATAGTTTTCTCTTCTTAGAATATAATGATTGTGAAGTAAATCCCCTGATAAGCTACGTTTAAACATTTTGGTAATTAATTGCTTAAAAAATTATCATTTACTCAGTCACAATAAGAAATATCATTAAAACGTTTTATATTTTCTCGAGATACATCTAAATGTAAGGTAGTTTAACTTCATTAAGAAGGAAATATTTAAACAAAGGGTATATATACATGTCACTGTTTCAAAAATCTGTAACACCCAGGAAGGAAAGCAAATAACACTATTTTATTTCAAATACATATACTGCATTGTAAAAAGAAATAATGATATAAATTTACTAGTTATTTAAGATTACACATGTTCCAAAATAAGTACATACTATTGCCACACCCGTGGTACGTAAAATGGTTTTGTGAAATCAAAATGAAGTTGGATTGATGATACGGTCAAGTCATTCCATGATGCTTCAAATCTGCAGTAGATGTTATTAATCGTAGAGGCTGGAGAGCGGTGTGAGTCCTGTTTTCTCATAGAGCCCGAACGGATATTTTTAATGAGTGAGAGATCTGGAGAACGTGCTACAGTATGCAGGAGTTGAAGACTTTCATTGCAAAGGTAGATCAGGTCATGAAGTGCAACATGCGTTATTGCAATATCTTGTTGAAAGTCGGTAGGGACGAGATTGTCCTATCTACGAAAGACGTAGATATGGCACATCAACCTGTTTTAAGGTCTCAGAAACGCAACCCTGGCTGCTCAAAATATCAATGATGCCTACAAAAGATGTCCATGTCGGTCGTGTATCCATTGGCCGCCTGCTATAATATCATTGACCTGGAAGCTGTTGCATCATCCGGCATGACGATATCGAAAGCAAGAGTCCCCACGGCCTTTGAGCATTCAGTATTACGGGTAATGCTTATCAAGCGATGCTACACATAGTACTGAGATCCATCTGGAAAGACGACGTGGTGTTCTTATGTTCAGTTTTGTTGTTGCGCCCGCTGCTGTGCTGGCTAAGGGGATTTCCCGGCGTTGCAGAGTCAAGAGAAACCACAATAATGGTAGCCGTACAGACAGTCCAGTATGCTCCTCACCGCTGGGAATATCAAAACCATTTCCTGACTCAAGGTCCGTACTGTAGATGCCCGATTTTGCAAGATCGATCTGGTTAATCAAGAATTTATAATTTTACGAAATTGGAATTGAATTATAATGAATCGGTAAGTAAAAGTTATCTCTGGTTTCACATTAAATTTCAATTAAATTGCATAGTAAAATAAATGAACTTTTATTTGATGACGATGTAGCTCTAATTAGGAGACAGCTAAACTACCGTCCCCTAGGGGCATGGTAATCCTGAGAGGGGGCGCGAGCATCTTGAAAAGTCGAAAATAAAAGATTTAAAAAATTACAAATTTACTGAAAGGAAGCAAAACAAAATACATCTGACCTAGCAAAAATAAAACACATATTTATACTTGTATAATATACTTATAAATGCATCATTATTGCACAATGTATTTGATAATTAATTCATCAATACTAAGTTAGGAATAAGATTAATAATTATTAGTGACTCCAAAGGGCTTTTCAGATATCAAACTATGTACAAAACTTAATACTTATCTTGATAATTTGTACGGATTATAATTAAATTCGTATTGTAGCTTTACGTCATGGTACAATATTACAGAATCCTTAACCTATTTTATTTATGGTGAGTGGGTGAACATGTAGTACCAGAATCGAAAACTTGGGTCGCTTAAAGTTTGAGAAGCACAGAATTACGATGTTGTATCCTTTGCAATGGTTTCAAATTTAAGAAAATATTAAATAGTAAGAAGCTGCTTATAAAAATTAGAAAATTAAATATTCATAATAGCATTCCTAGTCAATTCAGCACTATTGAATCCCCCATCCAGAAAGTTTATGATTTCTCTTATCATGAGAGTTTTGAAGACTGTCTTTATCTATTTCTCTCTCTCTGTCTCTCTCTCTCTTTGTTTCTATATCTATATCTATATCTATCTATATATATATATATATATATATATATATAAGTATATATATAAGACAGCAGTATATTAAGAAAACGGCAATGGTAATTTCATGCGTACAGCCATAATTAAGTGCTATATATAGTATATTGTACGCTTGAATTTTTTTATTGAAGTTTTCAGTGCGTTTTGTTCTAATTTTTATAATTCCATCTCTTTCTAACTCTTACTAACTTGTGGTTAATAGATGTATCGGCAATTCAGTTCATTATACGCGTTTTAGCTTACGGTCCCGGCGAAATGGCGCGTATCGAAGCGCACGCTGGCACAAAGCGGCGCGAAGCGGCCATCATGCGCAAAACAGGCGGGTGGTGTTGCGCCGCGCCACCGTTATGCCGTGAAAGTTTCGCCGCCGCCAGGTCATCGCCGGGCCTGAAGCCGTTCCGCTGCAGAAATTCGCGTTTCGGCACGCTTCTCAAAGCAAGCCCGTACTTTGGCGTGCGAAATCGCGCCGCAAAGAAAAGGGGAAGCCGAAGCAGCAAGTTTCCGCCGTGCCAGCCTGAGGCCAGCGCGTCTCCACGCTGCTGCGCCTGCCAGCCATTATGTCGGCACCGGCAGCGTCCGCTGCCGCCTTCGTCGTTTCTTCGTTTCCTTTCTTAATGCGAATGGCATCGCTGGCCCCCGGCCAAAGCAAATGCCTGCGCGAATAAACCGGAACAAGTGTTTCCAGGAGAGCCCGACTTCGTAGGGCGCATGCCGCTTCTGCTGAAGTGTTCTTATGCCTTCACCCCGCGCCGAACAACCTATGCACAAAGCAGCAGAGGAGGTGCTGTTTTACAAGCTGCACCTTTATCCTTCCCATAGTTAGCAATAGTTAAACGCATTTCTTTGAGGTGTTATTAATGAATTATTAATTAGGTTAATTAGGTTAATTATTATTAGTTTAATTAAATGAACATAAAAAAAGTTACATTAAGATTGTTTTAAGTAACATTTCTACACTGTTTAGTTTTTTTACATTTCATATGGCGAAATATCTCTAAGAAAAGTAGTAAGAATACTGTAATGGTAAAGAAATTGTGAATAATAACAATATTTCATTTATATATTTCAATTGGTTCTAAAATTGTTTCAAACGCGATTAAATGCATTCTTAAACTCCACTGTTTATCATCGAATCATATATTGATTTAGTGTAAGCTATCTGATTTGTGATTAGATGCATTCGTAAGTTCTAGAATGGATTTATACAAATATCTGTCAATTGAGCATTACTCAGATATTTACTATAAGGTTTACTTACGCCCTTTGACACGTTAAACTCGAATACGTCTCGAAATAACCACCTCTTTTCGCAGCATTTCCTATTGAGAATCGATGTATTGTTCCAGCTTAAAGTCTCTTCATTTCTTCTATCTTCTATAAGATAGAAAGATGTAGATCTAATTGCTACTGTATGGGTCTTAATGCTCCTACGCATTTAATCGTCTTACTCTGTCAAAATGTCATGTTTTACCTGTCACCTTCCATTCGACCCACTAGTAAAAGCTTACTCAAGCACCTACATCATGTCTTACCTCATGAGTATATTATTAGTAATTACATATATCAATACTGTGACTGTAATAGTTTGTTCATATTCCATTCCTTTTAAACTTTTAAACCTTACTAGAGCTATTTTATAATTATGAAATTACGATATGAGACTGCTATGCCATCACTTTTTTGTAAATTATAATAGCTTAATTCTCGCAGAAATCACGGCAACTTCAAAACATATTTGAACATATTTACTTTGGTTTTGCCATCTTTTGTGACTGTAGTGTTTTGTTGAGGATAATCGCTAAACATCTTCGCTAAGACAGAACATCAGAACAGAATATTGTGCATTATTATATTGATGAATAAATCTTATAATATCACTTTTTCTAGCAGATTTAAAGAATCCTACAAGCCAATCCTTCCAATTCAAAAATATCACAATTAAAAAGAAGTTTAAATGTCAAATAAGTAAAAAGGTAGATCCGGCTTATTTTAACTGTAGTCAAAACCTATAAAGCAGGAAAACTTAAATTGTAAATGTAATGAATTTAAAAATTTGTTGATATATATACTTTCACCAGCATGTTACTGCGGCCCTCAATATTGTGTAAAAGACAAAATAACTTTGAAATATAAAGAATAAATGTAATTGATTTAGACTAATAATTTTAATCATAATAAAATTTTCCAAAACCAATTATATAATGATATTGAGCAATTCATTTATAAATAACTATTAAATATAGTATGCTTTTAGCTATCTACAGGAATTCAGATGTACATAACACAACAGCCTAATAAATATAAATCCTTTTAGTACATGTAATAATATATTTTTAATTATATTAAAAGTCAGATTAAAAATTTAAAAAAATGTATTTTAGTTCATGTTGATAAAGTGCCAAGAAATTTTGCCTTCATGTGTGAGTAATGCATATAGGCCCAATGATCATCAAATCGTTTCTGATAGTCAATACAGCTTTATTTGGTCATCCACTTTGATAGAGAAATAAATAAAGTCCCATTTTGGTTTCTTTATAAGTACTAGGAATATAAATTTCACACTCTTTTAAATTTCCACATGATTTTTCCTTACTCCTAAAAGTTTTACAAATTCCTCGTCAAGTTTTAGAACTGTTACTAACGGTTTTAGTACATATATCAGCGAAACAAAAGTATTCCATGAAATACATGGGATACAATACATATTCTTAAATCCACAGCCGAATCCTTCTGGTAAAAATAGTAATTAATTTCGAACAAATTAAAGGGTAAAAAATATTTCTTTTGCAGTCTTTGCATCAGCAGATTATGCTTTAAAAAAGATAAATTTACGATGTCACTTTTCATCTTTCCTCGTTAATTTGCCAAGGAAATAATAATATTAAAAACTTCAAGTAAAGTAAGTTTGTTATACCTTATAATTTTTATTAAAATGCAAATTTTCAGTTTCTAAAAGTAAATAATTGCAGTACGCTACAAACATTTTTTCAGTTTCAAATATATATATATATATATATATATATATATATTATTTCCTTTTGCTAAGTAAGTATATATTTTGAGCTTGTTTCTTCTAGCGAAAATAAAGCAAAAATAATTTTTAAAAAATATATGTAAAGTAAAAATTTATATAATGTATTTAGGTTATTAATCATAAAATAAATAGTTACTAAATTATAAATAGATACAAGAATTGTTTTTAAAATTCAAATTGAGAGTGCCTTTCAGTATAGGGTGCTTCATAATTTAGATGAAGTAGTATTTTTAGCTATTTTAATCAAATTATTCTTTAATTTGATTTTACGATATCTTATGAATAAGTGGTACTTGTAAAACTATCATATAAATATCAAAGATGCCATATATTTTCTAGCTATCAATTGAGATCCTCAAAAGTTGCTGCATAAGATTTTTGTAAAACTTCATTATACAGTTATCCTTTTCCTTTGTATTAAATAAAATTACATTTATTTTATACTCTTTTGAAAATAGATTTGTAAACTATGAAAGACAGCCAAGAAAAAAATTCGACTGAAAATTCTTATAAGTTAGTTTAGTGAGTTATTTCAAAAGAAAGTAAATATTCATTTGTGAAAATATAGTGAGCACATATTAGGAAATCAAATTCAAATTTTAAAAAAAAATGTTAAAAATACTTTATGGCATGGAGCAGAAAGCGATGTAAAATCTATTATATATTCATATCCTAAAAAGGACGCAGAAAAGAATGAAAGAGATAAACATCTTTTTAATTCTACAACTTTTGCCACTCTGTTTCAATTTTATACTTATGCATAACTACCTTATATTCACCCCTTTCGCCATCTTAGTTTTTGGACGAATTTTTTGTATTTTTGGGGTTTGGGGGTAACTCATTTTGATTTCGCAAATCGAAAAGATAGAAAAGGGGACCCGGGAATGATACCGAAGAGGGCAGTAAAGAAATTTATAAAATAAAAAACGTTTTATATGTAAATAAATGATAAATAGGTCTCGCGGAAAAGAAAGCTTCTTGCTATCAATACATAAAAGCCTCTTATTCAATCAATAATAATCTTTGCGCGAAGAAACCAACGGCTCAGAGTTCCATTTGGGTGGCCGGATTGAACCGGCAGCAAGAAACTCGAAGGATTAGCGAATATTTATTATTTTTTTTTTGAATTTAAATAAGAACGATATTTATTTTGAATATTTGAATGATAATTTTTATCATTTGATTGTTATTTTGGATGTATTGAACATACAAAGTCTTAGAAGCTTTGAATTATTAAAGTAGTAGAAATTTGTGTGGAAATAATAAACAGAATCAGAAACTCTCAAAAAGCTTTATTTCCTAAAGCCTATAATAAATTAAGAAGCGCATTATAACTGACGATAGCGTCGAGTATGACGATATCAAAATGTGCCTAGAATTATTTGAACAATAAGCGGACACGTAAGACATAACTCAACAGTTATTTACATAATTTACAAGAGGAAGTTTGAATCTAAATTTATTATTAATGTATAGAGTTTCAATAAAAACTTTAAGAACTCAACTAAGAACTAAGTGTATTGTTTTTTTTTTTTAAAAAAAATTTAAGTTATTTTATGTTTATTATATTAAAGGGAGTTTTTCTAAACTTATTTAAAAGGGTTTTTCCATCAAAATATTTCGTCCTCAAAATAAAAAAACCCGAATCATATGAATAGAAGAGGGAAGGTAAATAAGGGTTTTAAAATCTCCTTAGTATGGTTTATTTCGAATTTGGGTTTTTTTAGGACTTTTGTCCAATTTAAAAATTTCCTTGAATTAAGCCACAATGTCCCTTTTTTGGGTAAGTCTGTTTTTACTTTTTGGATCACGGGATTTGATATTTAAAAGGTATTTTAAAAAATTTTATTAATTTTTTTCAATTTTCCATGATAATATTAACCAAACCATTTTGAAAATGGCGAGAAACAAGACTGTTAATCCATAATTGGCACACATGGAGATCGAAATTCCCTCTAAATGGAAAAAAGGTTATGATTTAGTTTTTCCCAAAAGCTAAAACAAATTTAACATTCCTGATATTTCCCCCGGGCCCAAATACATTTTTACCTTAACCCCATTTAATTTGGAAACTTTGCTGTTAAGGCAGTGTTTCCCAAATTTTCAATTTCAACCCAATTTTCAACAAAATTTTTCATCCCCCCCCTTCAATACAAAAAAAAAATTTAAAAAACTATACTTTGACCCCAGCAAATACAACTTAAACCCTTTACCACCAGCGTATATAAATCGCTAGCAAGTTAAGCCCCCGCTTTTTTGTCTTTCCGAAATACCCCCCTTTTTTGTCAATATCCATAAAATTATTCCGAAGGTTTTGAAATGAAAAAAAGGCCCTTGAAAGTATTTTAAGGATTTTTTTTGTGTTTTTTCCCGCCCCCCCTAATCAATAAGCGCACCCTGAAAAAAAGATGGATTGGGGAGCGACTAGGGACCTTTTTTTTATCAATTAAAGGATTAAATTATAAACCCTACAAATTATAACATAAATGTTAATTTTTTATATGACGCCCATTACTGGGATTTTTAAACTTTGTTTTCTTAGTATTATTTTAAATAAAAATTTAAATTTTTCAGACACCAATAATTTTATAATGTATAAATCAGGAAAAGTGTATTTTTTTTTATGTCGATGTTTTTGTTTGCTTAATTTTGTAAATTAATAATTTTTTTAAAAAATCATTTGTTTTGACTTTTCAAAATGCCGCGCCCCCCCGAATTTATTTTTACGCCCTCTAGGGCGCGCCCCACAGTTTGAGGAACACTGTGTTCGGACAAATGTAATGAGAAATTTGAAACGCGAAAAAAACATTTTTGGGGAAAAATTTACAAAGGGTTTTATGCTCGATTTATTTAAAGATTACTTTTCAAATTGAATTGAAATGGAAAACTACTCTATGCTGAAATAAATGCAAGGAAAAAGGTTCTGGGAGGAATTTCGTCAAACAATTTACGGAAAGACCCCACGCGAGGGGGTTTTATCTTTTTCGAAAGTGTTTTTGAAAAGAAATGGCTCTTGTGTTGGGAAAAATTCCGAGTGGAGAAAGAGGTAAAAATACATATAGCGAATGACCCGGGGAGAGAAAACATAAAAACGGGTATCGGAAAACAGTAGAGTTGTATGCAAAGTGGATAACCCAGCATAAAAAACTCGGGGCCAAAATTATCGAAACCGTGTCCTTACTAGAGTGAGAACAAATTCCACCAATCCCCAAAGATTTATACACTTACTTTTGGCAACGTTTTGGGAAAAAGGGGAAGTATCAAAAAACGATATATACCAAAGGACCCCCCCAGTCAAAAACTAGTTGCTGCTCTACTCAATTGTTAAAATGGGATATTGGTGTAGCACAGCTACTTAAAAACCCATTACCTTTTTTGGGAAAAAAATCTATTAGTTTTAAAAAATTTCCCAGTAGTGATTTTTTTGGAGTTCACGTGTTTTAGCAAAGTTACAACCTTTATCTACCGCAAATGTTTTTTACTGCATTTTTTTCGCAATATATATTTTTTTTTGAATCACGGGCATTTAAAATTGAATATACAAAACAAAAAAACCCAACTTGGGGAAATTTAATCCACTAGGGGCTAATTAATTAATTAAAGATATTCGGCAGTAAAATTATTTATAAACACTGTTCACTTAAAATAAATAGTCAAACCCTTTCTAAGACCTTCGAAGCATCCCCAAAAAAAATAAAAAACCCCTTTTTGGACATTAACTATTTTTTTCGGAACAAAAATGACAATCTTCGAAATTCGCAAAAAAACGCCGTCAGCTAAAAACGCGTTTTGGGGGTTATAAAATTTTCCCGCCTGCCTTGGGCCCGACGTTGCAAAATTTTTGGCATATCCAAGAAAAAAATAAGGCAGAAATTCAAAAGGAATCGTTTTGGGTCGAAAATTTGGCGGTTGTAGATAGTGGGTCCCCGTTTCTGAATTTAAATTCGGTGAAAATTTTTTAACCCGCTTTTGTAAATCGGAAAATAGCCAATCAACTGCAAAAAATATGGGGTTTCAAAAAACGGGTTAAAAACGTTTTATAGTTTTTTCATCCAACCTTAGCTTTTAAACAAAATTTACATTGAATAAAAATAGCTAAAACAGTTTTTTTATTTTTAAACCCCCATTCGTCCCCCGGCACTCATCAAGTCGATAAGCGAGTTCATTTCAAACTTATTTCGTTTCTGGAAATTTTGGCAACAACTGCTTCAACCCGGGTTTGGAAAGTAAACGGTGGGGAACGTACACACAATTTTTAAAAACCCCCTACAGAAAAAAAATCACAGGGGCGTCATATCAGGTGAACGGGAGGACATGGGGGAAAGTTATTTTGGGGGCCCCCGGGCCAAATTAATTGGTTGGATATAGTAATGCTCAACTAATCGTGTACTGAGATATGCCAGTGAGGTGCTTCTTGTTTGGGAAATTTTAAGTTATCTGGTTCAATTCTTCCAATTGAAAAGCCATAGTTGTAGAGTATAAAAAGATAAGCAGAACCTTTTTATAGTTCCCTTTGGAAAAGGGAAAAACCCATTCCACATTCCGCCGAGATATTTTCCAAAAAAACATTGAATCTAGGGGGGAGTTTTGGCTGGATTCTACCCCCTCGTGAAGGTTTGTTAAGCTCCAGATGCGCGCATTGGGGAGTGTTCATATGCCCAAATTGAGGTGAAACGTTGATTCATCATTGAATACGACAAAATGATAATTTTTTATTAGCATCCATAAAACGTTTTTTGGAATTTGCCCGGTAAATCATGTCTATTGATTTTTAAGGGTTTTGGGAAAGCTGAAATCATATATTTTTGATAATTTGAGGTTTTTTACTTTTTCAAAGTATATTTTGTTTTTCCTTTCTAAAAATAATCTTTATTTTGCCCCTCTGGGTCCCTTGGGAACCCCCTTTAAAACCCCATTTTAAATAATCTTTGGGAAACTGGGCCCCCCCTTTTGAATGGCGAAAATGGGAAAAGTAATTCGTTATTGTTTAAAAAAGTTAAAAGGGCCCATATAAACCCCCATATATTTTTTTATTGTAAATTGAGCCTTTTATTTTTTTTTTCCCTTTTCCTTAGAAGTCTCACTGTATACATTAAAATAAATTTTAAATCTCAAAATGTAAATTTTGATGTTCGATGTACCTTTTCTGAAAAAACTACTGTTCACAGGTATGTAAATTTTTTTATGATATATTTATAATGATGGCTAATATATCCCGAAATGACCCTTTTTGAAAAAAACTAAAAAAATTTTTTTTCAAAATTATTTATGTGAAAAAAAGGGTTAAACCGAAAATGTTTGAAAAAATATTTCATAAATTATTAAAAAAATTAAGATTAGCAAAAAACCCTCTTTTAGTATAATGAAAAAAAGGTGTATTTTTAAGGTATGTGACTACCTTCGGACACATTTTTGAAATATTTTAAATTTCCCTAAATAAACATTTTTATTTGAAAGGGGACATAAAAGTGCACCTTTTAAAGTTTTACAAATTTAAAAAATTAATTTTGGAAATATTGGGAATTTTGAGTAAAATTTTTAGTAAAAAAATTGCAGTTGCGGTAAGGATTGTATTAAAAAATTTTAATTAATATATTTTTATAATATTTATAAGTACAAAAAATGCCTTTTTTCGTGTTGATATTAAAAAAATTTTGTAAATACTTCAAAAAGTTTTTGAAATATGTCAATTTTACGCAAAACTCAATTTTTTTAAAAAACACTAATGTTTATTTTCCCAAAAAAAGTGCAAAAAAATAAAAATATATACACAGAGATTAGTTTAAAGTCCAGACAACAGATAAAACTAAATAAAAACATTTTCAAAAATTTCAGGTCAATATTTTAAAAAAAAGAAATTTGTAGTGAACTGTCCCGTGAAAAAAAAATTAAAAAACATAGTTTCTCAGAAAATGCATTTAAAGATTTTAATACAAAATGAAAATTTTCTACTATAATTGTACACTTTTAAACTCTCCATATTTATAGCCCCAAGCTTTTTTTAGCTTCATGAAAAATTGATTTGGCCATTTATTTTCCCTTTTTTGTTTCGAGAGTTTTGATACTATAACAATTGCTTTTTTAAGCAAAATTTTTGGTAAAAAATTGGTTACAAAAAATTCCTTGTGTACAAAAATTTAATAAATATATTCAAATAATATTTATACAGTACATAAATAACATCTTTTTCTGTGATGGGAATCAAAAAAATTCGTAATGTTTTTGGAAGTTTTTAAATATCCCAAAAATGCAAAAACTCTTTTTTTTAAAAATTAATGTTTTTTTTCCCATAAAAAGCAATTAAGTACATAAATATATACACAGAGATTTTTTTGATTCATAAACACAGATAGAACTACAAAAAACATGTTCTAAAAATTTTAGATTTAGTATCTTAAAAATATTTTTTTGTAGAAATTTTTTTATCATGAAGAAAAAATTTAAATAAGTTTCTCGTAAAACACATTTAAAAATTTTTTAACTTTTAAAAAATTTTACTTTTCTACTTCCCAAACATTTTCAAATCTCCCCATATTTTAATAGCTTAAGCCCCCCTTTTGCTTCAAATTTTTTTCTAATTTGGATTTTTTTTTGGTTTTTACTTTTTTTTTGGGGAGTTTTGTTGAAGGTAATGACTGGGTTTCGATTTTTTAATTTCTCTGTGTCAATTCCTTTTACAAAAATTTTTAAAGGGCATTGGATCAATTTCTATACCTAAAACAAATACAGGCAACAGCCCCCAAATAACCAGAATTATATAAGATGACAGCAATGTGGTGGAACCCAAAAAAAAAGTTTTTTTTTGAACAAAAAATTTTTTTTGGCAAAACAGAACAATACATTATTAAAAACTTTCTTATTTTTTAAATCACCCTGAAGGCATTTTTTTTAAACCCCCATCACAAAAATGCCAAAAAAGTAGGTTTATCACTTTAATCACTTTAATTTGAAAGGCCTGCTGTTTTTTCCCCATATAATTTTCCATCACATAAGCTTTTTTATACTTTGCACCAGCTATCTTTCCCCCCTTGGAAAATTGCCCATGCATGGGGTTTTTATTGTAGAGCAGCAGTGAAAGAAGGCAGCTATTACAGCAGATTGTTTTTTTCGGGGGGGGCATCCAACATTGCTTCGGGTGGCAATCCCATAATAGTTCTGCAGTTTATCAATAAATTTTAAAAGTTAAATTTTCCCCTTTTCCCCCAAGTCCTTTTGGGGTTCTTTTTGTTTCTTGTAAGCCTACCCCTTTTTTTTATATGTCCTATGTTAAGTTTTGTGACACTGTTTTCACCATATATATCTTTAATTTTTAAAAAACCCTTGGAAAAACCCTCACCATAGACCCCGGTGGAATTTTAGGTTCCCCGTTTATTTGTGACCTTTCAAAAATTTGAAAGCTCCAACAACTTCCCCTGTTTTTTAGAGGATCCTTTTTTAATTTGAAATTCCCTGCTCAGATTTCAATCTATTTCACACATTTTGCAATACTGTGTTTTCCCTTTCCGATCTAAAATTTTTCCAGTATCAATGGAAATAACTGAAACGCAGCCATTATGACATATGGCCTTTCCCCTGCCATGTGCCATCTACCGAAACACCACAAGTTGTACTTTTTAAAAATTTTTGCACCCTTTTGATACAGCTTTCATATTTTCTTCCGAAAAATGTACTGTTTTCCCGCAGTTTGAGTTCATGAGCTCTGAAGGTATTTTTTGAAACGCATGGCAAATTTAAAATGCATAACAACTTACCAGCTGTGAAACCTCTGCCAATCAATCTCAATCCAAATACCAATAAAGTATTAAAATAATTTTTATTTTCTTTAAAAGAAGTAAAACCAATCATGTATCCACAACTGCAAGCCACACAATTTAGAGCAAAAATCCTTCCCCCCGAATTTCCCCGACAGTTTCCCAAACCAGTTAAACATTCCCGGCAAAACAGGGTTGAAATAATTCCCATCAAAGTTTTTTTAAAATTTAAAAATTATATTCCCCAGAACGATGAAATTCAGGTTCAGGCACATCAAAAATGCCCCAATTTCGCCTCACTTGCAGACGGGATATTACTGTTTTGTGCTAACTTTTCAAAACCCCCCTTTCCATAAAACTTTCTTTCTGGACACTTTCGGGTCTAGCTTTTTGGGATTTTGAAATAAATCACAGTCAAATAAAACGTTAAAATTAAATGAAAAAAGAAAAGAATAAACTTTTAAAATATCAAAAGTAAGTAATAATTAAGAAGAACGCTTTAGAATGAACAATGTAAACAAACTTAAAAAGATAATATTATTGCCACCAGTAAAAAAAAGCTTGAATTAAAAAAAAAATTGCCAGATTAAAAAGTATTAATAAATAAATAAAGGATACGTTGATCTATATTTCAATAAATATTAAATATTTATATTGCTTAAAAGTCACGAAAAAAACGTTCAAACTATTTTTTTTACATTTTTTTGTCTCTTTAAACACCCATTTCCGGTTTTTTAAAATTCCATTTCCGGTTTTTTTAAATAAGCTAATAACCCCTTTGTTTTTAAATATCGGGAGGAACTAAAAAAAAAAGTATTTTTGGGAAACTTTAAATGTATGGGCTATAATATTAAAAAAATAAAAAAAAATTTGGAAAAATTTTTTACAAAACCGGGGGGATTTTGGGGAGTCCCCATAACCCTTTAAATTTTATGAAACACCAATTTCGGGGGTAAAATAAAAAGATTTTGAGAAAAGGCATCGAAAACAAAACCAATTTTTCATTGTTTTGCAAAATAGAGAGAAAGGGGTTTCCCAACCCCCTTAAAGTTTTTTAGCAATTGCAGACGTTAAGGGTGTAGTTCTAAGTATTTGCGTTAATGTTTTCCCAAAAATTCGCCACTGGCATTGTTTTTTCAAGACTAGCGCAACCCAACTGATTTCTTTTGGGGTGCGCAATATTCTCTCTCTCTCTCTCTCTCCTCCCTTTAGCAACACCTTTTTCGCAAGCCTTTGGGCGTCCAGTTCTTTTCCCTTTAAAACACAGCCGGGGGTTTCAAAAACCCATGATAATATCTACGAATGTTATTATTGTTTGGGTTGACAACCGAACTGAATCAGGAACGCTCGTTTCACAAAATAGCAGAAATTTTTCCTTTTCAAAAATGGAGAACACAAAACGCTTTCTGTTCACTAGTCGCCATATCTCTACTAGCGCGCTGGGTCGGCCTGGGAAAAAAATAAAAATTAGCATACACTTGGGGCGCACCCCGCACATGCCATCAAAAAAAAAACTGTTTTAAATTGCTCTTTTCTCGATGTATGGGTAATATTAATATTTTATATGTAATGGATATTATAAAAACGTTAAAATCCGATTTTTCTTAGAAACACCCGGTATTTCAATACATTCATTGTGATATTATGTGTCTCAAAGTGCGAAGTGAAAATAGCTACGCAGTAAAAAAGGGTAACACGTTTTTTCGAAGGGCCTTTTCCAAATGATATATCAAAATGCTATTTGTTTATCCATACGATTTTTTTCCTAGTAATTTTTTTTTTTTTTGTTTCCCAAAATAACAACTGTATATCAGGGTAGACAATTCTATTCCAAACAATCTGGGGGAACCGCCCGTTTTGGTTTTTCTCAAAACGCCCCACTTCACCAAAATAACACAAAATGGTTGGTCTTTTCACATATTTTGGAAGGAGCAATTTTTTTTCAGGAGCACTGAAAATCTTCCAAAATTATTGATGAGTTTTTTGATACGCTTTAAAGGAGAACATTTTGGACAAAAGTGGGAATCAGACCATGTTTTTACGATTTGTTTCCCTGGTAATTTTTAAATTTTTCACCTGGATTGAAATTTAAAAACCTGGTTGTCATTTACGCCATCATTTTCAACATTTCCAACCAAACCTCGGTACATGGTAAGAAGAATATTTTTATTCACAAGGACTTCAAATCATAAACAAAATATTTGTACGGGGTGACAGATAGGGGGGCTTTGCAATCGTTTTACGAAGGAATTTACCCAGCGTTTAATGAAAAGAACGAATCCATTACTGAGTCCAAGAATACCAGTGGTCATTTGATCCCCTGTCCTTTCTCTTACACCATTTTTCTTCATCTATTAGCCGGAGTTTTTTTAAGTTTGCGTTATATTTTATGTGCAGTAATTTTTAAAAATGCTGAATAAGTTTTTGAAAAAAGATGACTCTTTTTTATCTGTCTATCACACAAAACCCCAAAAACATACGCGAAAAAAGTGGTGGCGGAAATAGGATGCACTTTAACACGCATTACAAAATATTTTTTCCCATTTTTTGTCATAAGCCCCTATAGTTAGTTTTAATCCCCCATAATGGTTAACACTCAGAAACTGATCTTGTAATGTGTGAAGATCCCTTACGTATTAAACTTCGTTTCCTAAGAAAATATATATAGCAAACTTCTATCAACTTTTTTCAAGTACTGGTTAATTTATCTTGGTTTCAAACAAACGGGGAATCAAGCGGGGTGCTCTTATTCAATTATTGTGCAAGAATGTAGTTTTGTGGTTGTGTATTTTTGAGAATTTTAATACCAAGTGACCGTGTTTTCACATCTAGTGCGTTGTATGGGTGAGAAACTATTTTTAACCTTTACTGTGGAAGCAATTTCGCATATTTTTTTTTTCTTTTCTTCCATCTCAAGCAGTTCTCATCACAATAGAAGAATTTTTCATAATTTTTTCATCTAAGACGTCAAAACAAAAGGCATTCTTCCATTAAGGAAGCAAGAGAAGTTATTGTCGTTGGAAAGGAAGATAGCAAAAAAAAAAAAAAATATTTTAACCTTATATATTACATCCGGCTATTTTGTTATTGCTATCTCATAATCATTGAAATTTAAAAAAAAACAAAATATATATATTGAAAAAATAAATAGCAAACAGTTTTTTTAGTGTTATTTCAAAATATTTTAGGGCAAAAGTTTTTTAATAAAAGAATTATGTATATACATATCGGGGTAAGAAAGAATTAACATCCATATTTTTTTTGACAAAAAGCCATAACACGAAAAGTACAGCACAAATACAAAAAGACAAACACCCCACAATTAAGACACCCCAAAAAGCATTCATTCCGCTCCTGAGATCTATCATATTTAGCCATAGTCGGGAAGCTCTTAAAATCGCAGGATTGGTAAAGGATTTTCCGAATGTCCTGTATGCGTGGATGATGCAATCTTGCATCATGCTGTTTTAAAACTTTAGTCTTCATTTTTGGAGAGATACATTTGTGGTATGTCAGCTGGGGGGGTGGTTGGTTTGTCCAGCCTTTTACCGATAGTTGCGGGTTTATCCCGGCCAAGTCCATGGATTTTCGATGCAGAAAATCAAAGTGGCTATGTCGTATGATTTAGGCTTTAAAAGACCCCTAGGGGATGCTCAGGCAAACTTAAACCCTTTAAACAGGTTCGCATCATCCATTCAGGTTCCCCCCTCAGGGGGGAAACTGGGCGTAAAAATTACCGTGGCGAATGGTATCCGCCAATATGGCGCCGCTCAAAAAAAGAGATACCAGTTTTGGTGATGTCCCAGGTAGATTGATGAACTCTGTAATAACGTTCATAATCTGCCATTAAAAATTTTAAAAAAAAATATGAGGTGATTACAAAAAAAATTAACTATCCCAGAAAGTGTTGGTGGGTTAAAAACCAAGGATTTAATATCCCCGAGAAAAAAATTTATGGGATTATTTTGTGGAGATGTGTCGGGGGTTTTTAGATCAAGACAATAAACCAAACAGATGGATTTTTGGTTTTAATAGCGGCTGGCACCACATATATATACAGGGGGGCCCCCGAAACATGATAATAAGTGGGCACTAGGGGAGAGAAGGACGGGGGTTTTTGGGGAAAACGAAAAAAAAATTTAAAATTTACTGTCAGGAAGAGGGGTTTTTGAAAATAAGGAAAATTGACATCCCCATCCCATCATTAAATTGGGCCCCCAAAATTTCCCAATTTTGTGATGAATTTTCCACTAAGTCATCTTTAATAAACATTATTAGTTCCAGTCATATGTCGGGCAAATAGGTTTGGTTTTAGTTAAAATTAACGTTATTTGCGTAAGTCGGGGGTTTTAGAAAAAATGTCGCTTAACTTTTTAAATTCCATAAAAAGTAAACTATAGTGCACTACTTTACTCTGTTCTCTCTCTCCAGACAGGTTTTCAAAAAATTATCCCATTTAGTTAAGATATCAAAAATTTTAAAAACCGTTTTGCCCCATCCATTAAAAATACAGAATTTTTTCATTTGCAGAACATCTTTCCTTTTAAAAAAACCCTGTTGACTTAATACCGCAATCACACATTCCATAATTTCGGTGGTTTTTTTCACTGATATGATCTTCACAGCCGTGCATTTATTAATCTCAATAAATTTACAAAAACCCTTGGGTTTTGAAGATCAACGTATTTGATCCGATGTAACCAATTTAAAGTTTCATAAAAAATATATATATATATATATATATATATGAGGTCGGGTTATTAAATAACGAGGGGGCCCCTAGAGGTTTGGGGAAAAAAACGAGTAGTGCGTTGTGTACCTGGAAATTTTTCTATTCACGTCCCAAAAACACGTTTTTTGTCAATTATAGTTTTTTGTGCAGAACGATTTGAAACGAACGTTTTTTTTCTCGTGCCAAAACCATGTGTGACAAAAAAACAGGAGCAAAGTATCAACTCAAATTTCGTTAGGGAAAAACCTGACGATGCAAAATTGTTGCAAGAGGCCATGGGAAAATTTCATCTCGTGCGCGTGTTTTCGAGTGGTGTCCCCCCTTCGGGAGGGGCCGAGAGAGCACTGAAGATGATCAGTGCCCAGGTCGCCCTGTCACTGTTTCAACTCCGGAAACAGTGACCAAAATCAACCAAATTGTGAGTGCAGATCGTCGAATGAGCATCCGGGTCATTCCGAGGCTGTAAACGCCGATAAAGAAACGGTTAGGAAAAAAATTTTTCACGAGGAATTACATACAAAAGTCTGTGTTGTTGGGGCCAAAGTTTTACTCCTGACCAAAAGCTTTGCTTCAAAAGTCTTAGGTTAGGGGAAGATCCCGACTGATGGAAAACAAATTGAGACGAAACGTGGATTTTTCAAAAATGTTGAAAAAAAGCCAATCGAAGAAGACGCCTGAATCACCCAAAATCAAAAAACAAGGATGTCCAAATCAAAATTGAAGGCAATGTTGACCGTTTTTTTTGACATTAACAGACGTGAAAACTGAATGGGTTCCAGAGGCTGACTGTTAACCGGACTTGTATTTGTTAGTTTTGGTAACATGCGAGAACGAGTTCGTAAGAAACGGCCCGAGTTGGGGGAAGGGTACCGTGGATTTTGCACGCAACGACCGCCCATATCGCGCATTGTGAAGCCTTATTTCCGATAAACGCACCCAGTGCTCGAACACGCGCCGTACTACCAGTTTTGGGCACCTTGCGATTTTTTTTTTCCGAAAAAAAAATCTGTTTTTAAAGGACCCGATTTGGTAGGGAAGCGGTGAAAAAGGGAGAGTCCTAAAAGCCCCTCACCAAAGAAGACTTCCAGCACTGCTTCGATCAAGGGAAAAAAACGTATGAAAAGGTGTGACGAGGGGGGGATATATTAAAGGGGGAGTATTCGAATGTAAAATAATTTTTATAATAAAACCCTTTTTTGTAACCAGTCTCGTTATTTAAGAGCCAGACCTCGTATATATATTACATACATTTTCAAAAGATTACCCTTTTAGTGACAATTATAAAAAACGGGCAGTACTTGCTATCCATAACAATCATTGTCATTCTGTTTTCTTTTGTAAAATAACTTCATTTCTTAAAAAAATGAATTTTAATTGTATAACTCAAATCAAGGAACAAATTTGAAAAAAGAAACATGATATTTTTAAAACGAAATGAATTACAATTTTGAAGCATTACCTTGTACCCCAAAAATTCTGAAAATGAACAATAAGAATGCATATGACGAACACGAAAAGACAGAGATTAGATATTGTTTTTTTTTTTTAAAAATAGACGGGTAGTGAGGTCCATGCGTAGAGATTTTGCCACTAGGCGCAATTACGTCATCTTTGTTTTTTCTTTTTTTTGGGGCAATGAGAGTAGACTACGCTTCTTTGCATACTGCGTGATTTTTTTTTAGAGTTACTTTCGTACTGACGACTTTAACTTGTGTTTATCTGGATTTGATATTGCTTTTTCACAGTGACATTGGCTTTGTTTCTTTGAATTTTTTTGAGTAGAACAATGTTTTTAAAATGTAATTAAAATATATTAAAAAAAAAAAACAAAAAAAGAAACGCATTCAAATTGTTTCTCATATTTGGGCATTAACTTCGATCGAAAATTAACATGGAGGCAACACACTGGAATGACTGTGGAGCACACAACTAAGAGGTTAAGTCTTTTAAAAAAAAATTGCTGGCACGAGAAGGGGCTATATTCTAAAACAACACTAGAATTAACAAAAACACTCACATTCTGCCGCTCATTATCTACTGCTCCGATCCTTTGGTTGCGGCATCTAAACAAGTGATTGATTTCCTAGAAGTGTTCCATAACTGAGCATCATTGCCAATTACGGGAACTGTGAAATCAACTCCAATCGATGCTCTTTTGTTATCAACCCATCAAATGCCTGTTAAATCTATTATAGAGAAGAATGGGTTTTATTATTATGGGAGAAAATTACCAGAATCCTAGAATGCCTATCCCTTTGGAATGATTCTTTATCCTATACCAACAGAAATCTTAAATAAAGGGGGGTTTTCCTTGGGAAAGACATGGCTCTTTTAAAAAGCTTCATAATTTTTTTATTCGAACCAGAAGATTAATAAAGTCTTCCTGACGAAAGGTATGATTTAGGGTTTTATCAGAGCTGCCCATGAGGTCCGAAAGAAAAAAAATAGTCAACCAATGATATACCCTGATGATGAATGGCTGTACGTTTTCACTGACGTTTTCGTCACAATACCTGATAATGTGAGAGAAGATAGGCGCTGCAAATTAAAAAAAAAAAATCTGTATTATTCACATGCATAAGGAAGGACAAATGTTGTACCATTTTGGAATCTTAACTAAATGGGTCAACTTTCGAGAAACTTGCTTGGGGTCTTATATATGTAATAGTTTTCTTTTTATGTAGAGTCAAAGTTAGGAGACATCATTTTCTCAAACTCCGGCTCACACAAATTACGTTAATTTTAAGTAAACCAGTACTTTTTTTAGACTTGGGACTGCGATTAATAGTACGGCTATGTAAGATGACATTAATGAAAAAAATCATCGTAAAATTGTGAAATTCGTCGTAACAGGTTTTCATACAGAAAATTTTCTACGTTTTCGAAAACGTGCCCCTCCTTTCTTAGCTAAGGGCAGGATAATTTTTTTTTATTCTACCCAGAACAGATATGACCCTCACCTTTCACCTCGTGCCCGCTATTGTCAAGTTTCGGGACACCCTGTATATAATGTAGAATGTTTTTAAATTCTTCACATAATTTCTTTCGAATAGAACGATTTGACAAAGGAAGTTTATAGAGTCGTAGTTATCTTAATTTTTATTTCACAACTTAAAAAGAAAGTTTCGATTTAAAAAAAAAGGTTTAATTACTATAGGTAACACATCATTTTCCGATATCTATTTCTAAAGAAGTCCATCATTGCTTCTTTATTCACGAATTTAATTCCCCTTCTTTTCACTATTACTGTACATTGAACACCGTGTGTCATTTTATTTTAATCAATAACTTTTAATCTTAAACAATTAAGTTTTTAAAAAAATATTTGCTTAGGAAGAAAAAATATTTTTATGTTAAGTAATAAAAATTTGTTTCAAAAAAAAATTTCATTTGTTAAACGTAAGACTTTTAAAAAGAAATGTTTTTTTTTTTCTTGAATGCACACCAAAAAAATATAAAAAGCAAAATGAATGCTTTTCCCAAAAAAACTCTGATGATTTTATTTTGAGATAGTTTAACCGTGATATTAAAATAACGTATAAGTGGGTATTTTATATATTTATGTCACTTAGATTAGATAAGTATAAAATTTTTTAAAGATAAACAAAAAAAAGTTATTTTAAGGGTTTTAAAATTTTTGGGAAAAATTAACTTGAATAAAATTTTTTTTAAAAATTCTCCTTTATAAAAAAAGTTCTATAATAATAATATTTTGTGTGTGCCAGATGTAAAGACCCCCAGAAAATTTTAACTAGGGGTTTTGAAAAAAACCCGTTCCACCCAATTTAAATAATTATCGTCGTTTTTTCAAAACTTCCCCTGTTGTGTAAAATATGGATAAATCTACTTTAAGTTGTATATTTCTTTCTAGTTCAGCCTCTGTACAGAGGTCGAGCTACATACAGGCAAAATAATATTATAAATAGAAGCACTTTTCATAAAGGAGAAAGTTTTGAGAAAATGGTCATTCTATGTTCATTTTTCGTCTCAAAATATTGTACTTAAATAATCTTTTATTGTAATAATATCCTTAAAACAATTTTATATACATTTTCTAATCTAAGTGTGACACTAAATACCATACATTTTATCCATTTATACGCTTTTTAATATCACGGTTCCGAACGTAGTCGGATACCTTAAACTTTATTGATGAAATAGTAACTTCCAGGTGTGGGACAAAATGAGGATGTTTGGAATGAAATATTTTTACAGCACTTTATAAACATTTGTAATTAAATATTATTTCGTAAAATACTTATCATAATTTTGAATTATTTTATTTTTTCATTAACATGAAGTATATTATAATAGTGATTATGTGTGTAACATTCTTTCAAAGTGTTTTACTCAATTATCTATTATTGAATTATTCAGTTACTCATTACGTTTTCAAAAATGATTTCAAATTATTCTCCAGCTTGATAAACTAAAATAATTACTAAGACTTAATTGTAAAAAGATTTAATGATAAATATTGATAATTGCATACAATTCTTGTAAATGGAGAATAGTGAAATGTAAAGTTGTCTGAATCATTATGATTAAATTTTAGATGAATACACATAATTTATTTAAGTGTACCTAAAATGATATTGTCAATTATAGTATATTTGTTACTAAAACATATATATTTTTTCACAAACAAAAAGTCTTATTTTTAAAGGATTTATAAATTTTGTTTAGTATTTATTTAAAAACTACATTTTATATCTTAACTAGTGTGTTGAAAATAGAAAGAAATAATTGTAGTTTACTTGCGAAACATTCTAAGTGATGTTTAAAAAGTACGAGTATAAGCTTCAATTCCGGCATGTTTTTTCAAGCAAATAAAATTCCTCCATCCTTCCCAAATATTTTTCTGCTATTAAGTTTATCGGAAATCATTTGGTATATCCCAAAAAAGGATAGATCATCCCGACTACACTGTTTGCTCCCGTGAAACCATTAACATTGATCTGGGAGTAACTGGCCGCCTGAAGGAACATAAAATTGCTTACAACCAGATAAGGAAATTCTCACCGAATCTTCTTTTCCAACTTCCGACTTTCATCTTGACAACATTAATAAATTCGGGTATACTCTTGGACAACATTATATGATGGATTGTTAAATATGGGTTATAAGATGGCTATCAAAAGTCAATAAAATTATTTATAACCACCGTTTCCCATATGTTTATTCCTATTGGATCTTTTCTGTTAGAAAATATTTTTGTTTTTCTCTCTGAAAAAGAAAACTAATTTTGGTTAACTTTCGTTATAAATTCATTAATGCTTGAGAAATTGGATATGAGGCAGAAATTTCTTGAGATAAAAGATAAACGTAAATAGTTATCAATTAACTTGGCCTTTGGGTTTAACTTAAAATTTAATCTATTTAGATTGACGTAAACTAACTTTTTTTTAAAAGCAGTAAAAATCTTTATCCCTCAAGGCATTTTTTTTTAAATTAAAGAAGAAAAATATCTTAAATGCTTTAATTTATCCTTGATAATTTTAATCATCCTTGGGTAGGCTAGGTCTTTTCTGGGTTAGGTTGGTTTCTTTAGGTTAGGTCTACTCCTAAATTAAACATTTTCCATTAAAATAATTAAATAATCATATTTTTTTAAAAAGTTTACCAGATATGATGCCCCTTAATATTATGTATAAATCATAAAATAACATGCAGAACATGTATTGAAAATATTTTGTATCAAATAGGTTTAAGTTTTTAAATTATTTGTTTCTTCTCATTAGAAGTTGAAAATATTAAAAATATAGCTTCTTAATTTTTAACTGTTTTTATTGTGTATCATTTAAAAAAGCTATACAAATATATTTAATAAGTACTAACTATTTTTTGATACTCTGTAACATAAAAAGGCTATACACCAAGAAGGATTTATCCGAATAGAACCAAAAACAGTAGGCGTGATGGTCTGGTATTGGAAATAAAACACGCGTAGTACATAAAAATTGAATAATTATTCAGAAAGTATTGTTGCCAGAGCAATAATATTAATATATTTGTTGAAACACCTCTGGCCGTAATGATAGCAAGCATTGACTAATAAAGTCAACGGAGGTCTTCCTGCAGGACTGTTTGTCTTTACAATAAGCGAGTTAGATCAGAGCAATCCATGGCGGTCTGACGTTATAAAAACTCAAACTTACTTTATGTAGAAGACATTAAACATGCCGACTATGTATTGGAAAGCACAAAGAGAAGTAGAAGTATAGTGATTCATGTACGATTGTGCACGATAATTTCAGTTGTCGAATTGTTCAGAGAAAAACAGTGGCTGTTCCAGATCAAACAAACACTCCTTCGCTGGTCAACGGGGCTCAGCTCGACTTATATCTGAAACCTATGCTACCTAATTTCATGTTGAAACTGCTTGTCTACATGGCAAAAGCGACTAGAGGTGTGCAACGGAGAAGGGCAATCGTGGCAATGGCCTCCATGACCTCAACTCTTGTATATATTGTATAAGCGATAAAGATACACAAGTACAGTATACGTTAATTAAATGATCCCTCTGCCATCGCGTTCGGCCATCGTTCTCGATCGACTTCTACAATCTTGATGATTTGTATGATTGTGGTTCATCCATTACTATCAACATAGTTGAATGTTAGAATATCCCCAACTGAAAAGTCAAGTGATCCTGGGATTTGACCACGCATGCCCTCTCTCAAATGATGAGAACTGCTCATAATGTTCACAAATTTGCGAAGAATTGGTACAGTCCACACAGGTTGACGGAAAATTCGTACGGAAATTATATGCCTTAGCATTGGAATTTATTCTGTTTAGTATAACACACACTCATCCAGATGATTCGTTGCAATCTTCAGAGAGCTTCAACTGTTTTAGTCACAGCAACCAAAAATTAATAATTTACATATTCTGTCGTTAGATACGCACATGCGCAATTTAATGCTATTCGGATAACTTGATGCGTCACTTTTTGTCTTATATGAATACAAAAAATTTCATTTTTGTTTTTAAATACAGTTTAAAAATATGCATGTGTCAAATTAATGCTATTTTTTGCACTATGTTACACAAATGTTATTTATTTATTATGTAAATTTTATTTATTGCTTTTTCATAGCAAGGCAAGACATGTACTTTTTTACATGTCTTACCTTGCTATGAAAAAGCAATAAATAAATTATATTAGACATTTCATACTAAATTAGAAATACCAAAACTTGCCATATCAAAACACATTCCTTCATTTCATTTTCTTTCTGCCATCTATAGTGCTAGTAAATCTTAAAATCTTCAATATATTAGTCTGACAATAATTTTTCATTTACTCTAACATTTAAGAAATAATTTATTATTCTCTTCATTCTCTCATTTAAACCCAAATTTCTTAGAAAATGTCTATACAGTTATGACATCTGTATTTTCTTTAGGATAAAGAACAAATATGTATCATGGCAAGCGTGTCATGAGTTCGAGCCTAGTATCTCTGAAGATCTTCCGTGCAGAGGAGGCCAATGCACGTTAAATATGTTGAGGATCAAACGTCCTTCTTTCGTTGTGTGGAAGTTAGGAGAGGAGGTGGAAAAGAGCTCAGGTGCCATCCTCGTCACAAAATTACGAGGCCCTTCGCCAATAGTCATCGTATCACTTTATAGTGTGACGTATATATAGCTCTCTATCTCTCTCTACATTTGAATATTTTTCTTTAATAAGCTTTAAAGAATGTTTACCTTTAGTTAAAAACGAAAGGCGGCTATTATTTTATTAATAAGCATTCGCATATCAGAAAATTATGTCAAATGATTCTATTAAATATAATAAAAATTCACAATCTTGAATTTAAATTTCTAATTTCTTTATTATCACAGTTATATTTTAGTAAACGGGAGAGGAGATAACACATAAAGCACCTAAATATATATATATATATATATATATATATATATATTTATCTCGATTACTCTTTTGTCCTTCATTGTGTGATTTTCCTGCTGTCTTGTGTTGGTCATTTATTGTTTGATGTATCTTTGTTAAGAGAATTGACCTATATATATATATATATATATATATATATATATATATATATATATATATATGAAACTTAATCTTTATTATTTATAACCTCTATTTGCGTAACATTTCATTTTTATGTTTTGATTCTTTATTCACTTATTTGAATTGGTAATCATTTCAAATATGGAAATTAGAAGAAATATATATTCATTTTCATTCTTTTTTTGAAATAAATAACGAGCTCAAATTATATTATTTTAAATATAAACATCATTTATAATTAATAAATTAAACGATTATCTCTACTATAACAGTGAATTAAGAAGATAAAAAAATATGTTGTGGCTTAACGATCTTTTAGATATTTTTCTTTGTTTTAATATTAAGACAAAATGAATAAAAGATTTCATTTAACTGTAAAAAGTCTTTTTTTTTTCAGTACAGTAAATGAGATTCCGTAAAAAAATATATATATATAAATAACATTCATTCTTGCTTAAGAAAAGTTTTGTTGTATAAAATCTTTTAATATTAAACCAGAAATAATGATTAAAATTTAATTTATAACTATGTTTTAAAAATGACTTTTTAGAAAACTGATAAAATAAATTATTTTTATAAATGCACTTTTTAAAAAATTTCTAAACTTATCTAAGAGTATAATATAAACTAGAGTTACAGAATATTTTTTCTTTTTTTATTTATTGAAAGTTTAAAATTGAGTTTTCGAAACGTAAATGATAATTTTATAAAAATTTGGGAAGGACTTTTTATGTTAATTATTTTTGAAGCAATAAGCAATAGATGCAATAAGGGAAACTAAGTTATTTTTT